>JAJPUD010004502.1:87919-120082 GCA_023553655.1 Myrmecobius fasciatus
AGAAGAAGAAGAAGAAGAAGAAGAAGAAGAAGAAGAAGAAGAAGAAGAAGAAGAAGAAAGAAGAAAAGAAGAAGGTGGTGGCAGCAATAAAGGGGATGGAAAGGGAGAGGAAAAAGGAGAAGGAGATGTAGTTGGTAGTAATTATTCTTAACTAAGTTTCAAAAACTATCATTGTCAGCCATCTCTTTGGGGACCTGGGAATGTTCCACCATATTAAGCAGTTCACGCAGTGCAGCAATGTACCATCTTCATTCCTACATGCCTTAATCTATATTTGACATCCTCCCTCCTCCAGTCCCTAGCCTCATGTAAAGTACTTTTAGTATAGCTCATGTCACATTCAATAAATACTCTACTCTTCAATAGACCTTGATGAGGGCTGAGTTCCATTACTGAGTGCTAGTTTTCCAATAATTGAATAGACATGGTGACTATTCACCCCAGGCCACAGGCTTACCATGTCACTTCAGAACAAAATGATGTGGTGGCGTTTCAGTATAACTATGTCTCACTTTGACACAAACCGTGGCACAGTAATTCCTAGAATCAGCTTGGCCAGCTTGCTAGTTAGTTCTGTATTGAAAAGAGCTTCTGTCACATCACACCCTAAATTTTTTTGGGGGGAAGCTTCATCATAAGCCACAGTTCAATGCATTTAAAATATGCCATTTGGTAACTGGCATGAGTGTCCTGGTGTAAGCAATTTATATATTAAAATAGCAAGACTAAAGAAATCCCTGCAACAATTTAAAAGAATAGAAAATAAAATTCAACAGGTCTATATAATATATGAATTAACTTGACATAAAGCTTCATAAATGATTCAGGTCAAAGAGTCCTATAAAATAAATGCAACTGACCTGTCATTCAATTCTATATTCACCAGGATTACTGGTTTCTGTGGAAGTGTTGGAAGGATAATTGTATCTTATTTGGCTGTCGACTGTCTCTTAGAAACCAAGAACTGTTCATTTTAAAGGGCCAGATTTTTATTGGTATCTTTCATTTTTACATTGTCCCCTCCTGTTGCATAACTTAAACAATCATCCTTTATGACAAGGATTTTTTTAAGAGGAAGAAGAGGAAAAAGCCCCAGAAAGCATAATCAACATTGACATTATAGGAAATGTGACAGTATATGTATTGTTTTATGTCATGAGACCCTTCCCTTCCCTGACTCCCACATCTCTACAAAAGGGAAGATGCAGGAGGAAAATATTTTCTTATCTTTTCTTTGGGGAAGCTTGTTCTTTGTACTTCCACACTATTTCATTTTGATTTTTTAGTTTGTTATTCTTTCTATTTACATTGTTGCAGCTGTCCCAAATATTGTTTTCCTGACTTTAAAACACTTAAGTATTTTTAAGGTCATCTAAAGTCAGTTCCCATCAGGTTAACAAATCAGATAAGGAACAAGCATTTTGAAAAGAAAACATTTAATCAGAAATGAAACAATACTAAAGGAAAAGGAAAGCCCTCTAAGCACACATTCTGGTGATTTAGGGTCTCATTCCAAGTGAGACTTGACCTTCAGTGTGGGGAGATAACAGCAAATGTGCCTTGCACAGCTGGAATAAAGGTGAGGAAGAGCCAGCTGTGTATACAATTCTCCATGTTAAGCAACTCTGCTATCTCAGATTAATAATAATAATAATAATGGCTAGTATTTATATGGTGCTTTACAGTTTGTAAAGCATTTTACATGTATTATTTTATTGATTAAATAATATTAAATGATCATTTCAATTCCATTCAGCAAACATTTATCAGGCACCCACTCTGTGCCAAGTACTGTGGTAAGTAATTTCAGTTGGAGCAAAAAGATGTCCCCCCTACCTCCTACCTCTTACCTCTGTCCCCTTAGTTTGTCAAATAGACAAGATGCTGCTGTCCCTTCTTTTGCTGGGTACCACCATGACCCACATCCCCAAATCATTTTCCTTCCTTCTCTCTAAAGCCTCCATTGCCTTCATGATGTAACAATTCTATACCTCTGATACATGAAAATTTAAAACCATTCAATGCTATCCTCGTGAAATACAGTCCTTTCTATGAGACATGTCCATATTTAAAAGTAAAAGAAGACAATTAGAACTCATTAATAGAGCTTGTGGAAAAGGAAAATACCTATCAGTTAGCTTTCCTTGGGATTGCTTCAGTAAATTAGACCAGATAGGATTCACCAACAGCTATTACCTCTGATAGACCATCAATGTGTGGCTTCTCCTGCAGTTACCCATAGTTCTCCATAGGTGTTGCTCCAGGTGTAACAAACTTTGTCAGAGGGAACAGGTCTCCATTCCAGTTACCTTGTTTTGGCAGGAGACATGGTCATCCCTGATAAGAATTCAAAAGCAGTACTTGTGTTAGCTTTTGTTATCTCCACTCCAAAGCATTCCTCTTGCACTACATTTCCCACTAGTTTCTGGCTTCACAAAAGTTGTCCAGGAGTCAGGATTTCATTATCCTTCCAATTTCAAAATGAGTCACTGCTACCCACAATTGGGACATGGTTACCCCTAAATCCTGATGTCCTTTGCCCTCTCAGGTCTTTAGAAGGTGAGTCTCTTTTTCAAGAAAGCTACCTCTCTTGGATATAAAAGCTTGAGACATTATTCTTATTTCTTCTCATTTATAACTGAATTTCCAAAAATCTATCTGGAAGCATCAATAGAGCATCTACCACATGCAAAGCATGAGGCTGAGTCCCTTTTCCATCAGATAAATAACTCATTTCATTCTTACAACAACCCTAGAAAGTAGGAGTTATTGTTATTCCCATTTTACAGTCAAGGTAACTGAGGCAAACAGAGCTGAAGTGTCTTGCCCAGGGTCACATGACTAGTAAGTAAATCTAATAGTAAGTAAATCTTCTTGGCTACAGGCCCAGGAGTCTATCCACTAAATGCTCCTAAAGAAACTTCAGGATTATTCAGTTGACCCGGTCTACTTCCTGGAATATCTAGTAGAGAGGATGACTAAAGGGAGCTAAGAGTCCCCCCTGATGTTACAGGATTTATAGATCCTCCTGATCTATATCCAAGCACTGGACCCAGATGCTCTGGAGGGGAAAGTGAGGCTGGTGACTTTCCACAGCCCTCCATCACTTCAATCTAATTCCCTTGCATGTCATGGCATCTCCTCCCTGATGTCAGGGTCTCCCTCAGGCACAAAGAACAAACAACAACAACCACATTTGAAAAGAATAGATGGAAGTAAATCTGTAACTAGGATGGGGTGCAGGCTATTTATAGGGTGCTGACAACTCGTACTCCACTATATAAAGAAGCGGCAGCAGTGGCTGTGACATTTGCTGCAATGACAGGGCAGAGCCTGGTGACAAGATGTTGAGAACCACGTTGGGGACCAAGATCCCCTGGGGGTGTGGTATGACTGCAGCTCTGTCTGCAAGAAGAGAGAGGGGGGCATGGGCTATCTGAACCCAAGCTCTGATGTGGAGGGGGCAGGGAGAGAGAAACCAGACCCCAGACCCCAACCCTTAGGGCTAACGACAAATGGGACTGGGAGGGAAAGAACAAATGAGGCTACTGTTCCATCACACCCTATTCCATGTAAAGCTAAAACAGACCCATGCTGCTTCTGAAGGAGGCTCCTGCCTGCTTTTCCTAGAGCAAGTACACTTGGAGCCAGAATATTTCTGGGAAATACCAAGGGGTCTCATTTCTCATTTATTTGCTCATCCTGAATCACAAAATCAGGGGCCAACCCTGGGAAAAAACTGGTAACCTTGAATGAACTTTGATTAAAAAAGCCAAATACATAAATGTAAAGCTTTATACACATACACACACAAATAATATGCATATGTTATATACAAATTATATATAATTATATACATATGTATATATACATATATATATGTACAAATACACAGTTTTACATGTATTTTCTTGTAGTAAGGCTGTCTCTCTCTATATAGCATTGGAATAACTGCGTCTCAAAAAGAGACAGAATGGACATCTCTAGCCTCTTCTCTGCTCCACCCCCATCTTCAAGGGAGATTTGAATTTCTGCCAGGAGGGAAAGCAGGAAACCAGGGCTGAAAGCTTAGCCACTCTGCTCTCTTTAGAGAGAGGATACCAAATTAGAATTATATCTATCTCCTTCCTTAAATGATGTTAGCCTAATGAATATAGTTTTCAGGTTCAAGTTCAATTTCTAATCACTATTTCTTAATGGGGAAGGAGGACCCAAGTTTTATATTCAAGGCTTGATTCCCTTCCTATCAAATGCCAGTCACGCAGTGACTAAAAATAGCAAGAAACAAAAAAAAATCATCTATCCAAGTTGCTAGCAAACAAGAAATCAAAAAAGGTGTACATGGGAGAATGTATATCGTATAATACAGAGAGAAAAAGCTCTCCCACTGGGAGTAAGGTAACTCAACTTAATCAAGAGAGAGAATCCCAAGTTTTATTCAAAGGGGAAATTCCCAGAAGTCTCTAGATTAGCAAACTGAGGAGAGGGACGTGACACAGACTGCTAGCTCATCTCACATAGACTTCTTCCAAGAATCTCATTCTTCCTTCAGTGACCTGAGGCAGGGTTTGTATCTTCCATTTTCTCTCTCAAAATTGGGAGCTAGAATACACAGAAGAAACTGAAGACTCAACAGAGAGTGAGGAGATCTCTTGTTCCTCACTCCTCAGCAATTCCACCCTTACTCATTCTAATGTGAGACATTGATCTACACGAATGATGAGAGATCCTTCATCAACAGGCTTTGGGATTTGGAATATGTGTGTGAGTGTATGTATACATACATACATTAATAATTTTTACATATATTTTTTCCAGGGCAGCCAGATAGCAGAGTGGCTAGAGTGCAGATCTTGGAGTCAGGAGAACCTGAGTTCAAATCCAGCCTCAGACACTTATTAGGCTCTGTGACATGGGCAAATCACTTGACTCTCTTTGCCTCAGTCTCCTCCTTTGTAAAATGAGCTGGAGAAGGAAATGACCAACTATTCCAATGTCTTTGCCAAGAAAATTCCAAAACAGGGTCACAAAGAGTAGGACACAACTAATCAATGTATATATAGATATGCATATCTACATATCTATATATGCATACACGCACAAAAATATAGATATGCACACATATATTGTAATGTGTTATCTGTACAGAGATAATAATTGAACACAAAAGAACTGATGAAATCATCATGTGAGAGTGTAGAGAAACAAGAAAGCCCTAAGAAAGAACATGACATTCATGATGATCCAGCAAAGGGGACTGAGAAAAGGTAATGAGAGAGACACAGCGAGAGACAGACAGACAGAGACACATGCACAAAGACAGAGAGAGAAAGAGACAGAGAGAGAGACGGAGACCAAGACAGAGACAAAGATAGACACACAGAGACAGAGAGACAAAGACACACACAGAGACAAAGAGACAGACACACACACACAGAGGCAGAGAAAGAGAGACACAGAGACAGGTAGCGACAGAGAGAGACAGAGACAGAGAGACAAAGATGGACACACACACACAGAGACAGAGACAGAGACAGGAAGAGGAAGAGAGAAACAAAGGGAAAGAGGGAGAGGGGGAATAAAGGGGAAGAGGGGGATAACACTATCATAAATACCCAGAGAAGAGGATGGTCAACACTAGAAAATGTGGCAGAACAGTCAAGAAAGTTGAGAGGATCCAAAAGGATTATGAAGAGACCACTGGATCTGTCAGTTAAAAGATCTAATTTGTGAGAGAGTAGTTTCAGCTGAATGGTGAGGTTGAAACTAAATTGTAGAGATGAGATAATGATGAGAAATGAGTGAGAAAGAACAGAGGGAACAACTGTCCACAGCTTTTTCTGAGAGATGACCCTGGGTTAAGGGTCATTACCCACTTTCATCAATGAAGGGAGGAACCTCCCTACTGAACATTCCTTACACTCATGATTTTATAAATCTGGATTAATAATGATGATGATAAGGATGAAGGTGTCTTATATCCACATAGTACCTTACAAATAACAAAGCTCCTAGATATTCTACGAGATGGATCATGCATCATCATTCACAGATGAATTCAAATGAATCTAAAAGTGTCACATAATTAGTTAGTTCCTAAATTGCAATTTGAACTCAGACCTTCTGCTCCACTGTACCAAATGAACCATCAGCTCCCAGTAACAAGAGTACAGATTTGTTTATTAGATTAGCCAACTGTCATTAATGAAAGCAGAAAAAAGACCTTTTACAAATAATGTGTCAATTCTGATTAAGGGACAGGAAGAGTAGGACACTTGGGAAGCCAGTGGATGACTTGGAGTTGGGTGTAGAGAAAGTCTCCAAGGTTCCTCTGTCTAGGAAATGGTCATCCCCAAAGCATTTCTTGTTGCTCAGTACTATCCAGACCTGAGGTCAGAGAGATCAGATCTGCTTCTACTTAGGCCTCTTGGGTCTGGTGTCTGTGACAGTTGTGAGACAGTTGATTTTGAATCTTTACAATCATTTCTCAATTCCTTTGCAGAGTAGAATGCTGTAGAGTTGCCAAAATCTGAGAACAGCGTGCAGCTGCCAAGAATGTTCCATGGAGAATTGGGCCTGCTTGGAAAGACAAGGAGCAGGGCCTCTCACATTGTGAGCAGAGAAGTGACAAAGCAATTTGGCTTTTATTTGAAGGATTGTTCTCAATCGTTGGGAATAATAGCAATGAGACAGTAACAATGACATACTTTCAAATCACACTCCTTAAAACTTTGCCTGCTGAATAAAGAATAAGAAGAATCCTTCACTTAAGGGGGGGAATAGAATAAGCATTTATATAGCACCTACTCTGTCTACCAGGCATTTTAGGCTAAGTGCCATTACAAATATTATCTCATTTGATCTTCATAATAATCTTGGGGGGGAGATGTTATTATGATATTTTTTTACAGATGGGGAAACTGAAACTGAGAAAAGTTAACTAACTTGCCTAGGGTTACACAGGTTATTTGGATTTGAGGTTGGGTTTGAATAATTATAATTATATTAATATATAATATATTATACAATGTATATATAATATATATTATAATATAATATAATTACATTAATACCTAACATTTGTACAACACTTAACTATGTGTTGGACAATGTCCTAAGTGCTTTACAATTACTTGATTTATTCCTCACAACAATTCTAGGAAAAGGGTACTTTTATTATAACCATTTTACAGATGAGGAAACTGAGGACTACATTGGTTAAGTGATGTGCTCAGGGCACACAGCTAGTATCTGAGGCTGGAAGTCAAGTCTTCTTAACTCCAAGACTAGTGTTTTATCCAGTCCTGTGACTCAAGGGTTATAATAGAAGTGCAATGGAGGGATTGGCCAATGAGGAGCCAGGGTGTTGGGTATGTAGTTACTCTTTCTGATAGCTTATCCACTATATGCACAACATTTCCTTGTATACATGGAGGGTTTGAGCAGATGGATGGATGAAAACAAATGATGAATGGGATGTAATCAAAGAATGTTACAATTAACAGGAAATTCAGAAGTCATGTAGTCTAAGCCACATATTTTACAGATGAGGAAACTGAGGCTCAGAGGTGAGCAGAATTGTACATGATGGTGGAGCTAGATAAATCTTATGGCTCCAAGAGCCCAACTCTCACTATTTCTCCTTTTAAAACTCCCAAATTTGATACCAATGAGGCAGCCAGGGATACAACAGATATTAGATCTGGACAAGAAGATTTGAACTTCAGACACTTATTAGTGATTTAACCCATAAAAGTCACTTAACATTTGTCTGCCTCAGTTTCTTCATCTGTAAAATGAGGATAATTGTAGCACCTATCTCCCAGAGTTGTTCTAAGCACCTGGCATATAGTAGGTGCTTAATAAATGCTTGTTTCCTTCTTTCTCATATTATACTTTTTTTTTCAGATCCTTAATATACCATCCAAACTTCCTAGAAATTGTGTTACCCTTTTCAGGTTTTTGTTTACCACAGTCTCTGTGCCTAGAATGAATCTATTCCTTGACCCTTCCACATCAACCCTATCATGTCTGCTCTTTGAAATCCTGTTTTTCAAAGTCCAGTTCAGGGTGTCACCTCCCTGATTCCACTAATCAGAAGAGGTATTCCTTTTGAGAAGCATTGTATATAACACTTATCCTCATTCAACATAAATCAAATTTAGCAAACACATATCAACTATAGGGACATATTACTGTCTGAGGTACTCAGTACTAATACATCTGTAAAACGTATTATGTTCTAATATGAATTATAGTCATTTAAGGTTTTATCTTATCTCTCCCTGGAAAATTGTATGCTTCTTGAGGGCAGGATTTGTATCTTCTTCATCTTTGTATCTCTTTCAAAGTCTGACTATAAACAGATGTTTAATTTAATTGAATTATTGATGAATTGAGCTTGATTGCTTATATTCCATTATTCTTTATTTAGATTCTTGTGAACTCTGCTAATAATGCTCTCTAATAGTTATAACAAAGAAAAAAATTGCTTGAACCTCCCCAAAAGAACTCCTGAGCTAGTGTATGTGTATGTACAAGCAAACATCCAAAAAAACTGTAAAATCCCTTATAAAGAAACAAATGCAAATTAATACAGGAGGAACTATTTGCCTGTGTATGGAGTTCAGTGATTGCAACTAATGGGTTTAGCAAGAGAAGGGCTATAGGAGAAAATGAGACAGGTCTTCTTTGGGGAAGATAAATATAAGACTTTGCAAAGAGAAGAGATAGGGGGTGTTGAAGGAGATGCAGACAACCAGCCAGTCTACATAGTGAGTAGTAGGTGCTCAAAATAATTGAATGAATGAACCAACCAGCACAGGGAATGGGTGTGCGCCAAATACTCAAGGCAAAACAGACTCCCTGACTGACTGGAGCCCAGATCTTAGCAACCAGATCTCCTCACCCCTCAGGGATAAAAGAATGGAAACAAACAGCAAAATCATTTAGCCCGTTGTTAAACAATGAAAAACTGTCGCATTTAGAATAATAACACAATCAGGCATCTCATTAAAAGATCTAACTGGAACAGGAACAAAATGCTCATGGACAATTTCCTTTCTCTTCCCTCTAATTAGTAGCAACTTGTTGACATATGGAATAGGATGTCAAAACTCTTTTTTCATGACTTTGTTTACCATGTTCTACTTCACCTTTAGGATTCAGTGACCCTGTCTGGATTGTGCCCATGTTCATTGCTTAGAAATCATTCTATTCCATTGTGGGATGATGTTCCCACAAAAATCAATGTATTCAAAAGTTATACTAGTAATCATAATAATAATACTAATATCTAGCATTTATATAGCACTTTATGGTTTGCAAAGTACCTTACATTTGTTATCTCATTTATTTGATTCTCACAACTAACCTATGAGTTAGATGTTATTATTATCCACATTTTACAAATGTGGAAACTGTGGCAAGAAATGCCAGGTGGCTTGTCCAGGAATCCACATCTATAAGTGTCCTAATAGACGTGTAGAAACCAGAACAGGAGAGGTGATAATCCCACTGTATTCTGCCCAGGTACCATCTTATCTCCATTCTAGGAATTACATTGCTTTGTGGGAGTACATTTAGAGAGTCTGGGATCATACTCAAGTTTTCACTTAGCTTCAGTTGCTCCTACTGTCTCCTGCCCTACTGCCTTCAAACATGACCATTCTCAGAAAAGCCCCATTTGATCCATCTATCCCCACTATCTTATCCTCTCTCCCCTGCCATCTATAGTTAATCAACTTGAAAAGACCATTTCAGCAAGTGCCTCCATTTTCTCTCCTCTTACTCTTTTCTTAACTCTCTATAATCTGTTTTCTGATCTCCTCATTCCATTGGAAAAAAAAACCCCATTTTTCTAAAGTTACTAACAATCTCCTAATTGCCAGATCTCAAAATTATCTTTAATTAATCCTCATCTTTCTTACTATCTCTGTAGTCTTTGACTACAGAGGTGATCACCTTCTTCTCTTTAATACTCTCTTCTCACTCTGGGTTTTCAGAAAACCACTTGGACCTGGTTTTCCTCCTATCTCTCTGATTGCTCCTTCTCAGTTTCCTTTGCTGGATCTTCATAAAGTTCATGTCAAAGAAAAGTGAGTATTTCATAGAACCCTCTTCTCCTTCTAAACTATTTTACTTGGTGACCTCATCAACTCCTATAACTTCATTAATCATTTTTCTATTGATAATTCTTAAATCTACTTATCCAATCATAACTTCTCTGATGACTTCCAGTCTCATATCTCTGTCTAGTATTCATCTCAAACTAGACTTTCCTGTAGCCATCTTAAATTCAACATGTCCAAAATGGAACTCATTACTTTCTCCCCTCAAAATACTCACTATTTCGAAACTTTAACATTATTGTCAAAGGTACTACCGTTCTTCTAGTCTGAAGTCACATCTTCAACTCCTCATTCTTTCAACCCCCTTACACTTATCTCAGTAACATCTTGGTAACTAAGGTGGCTAAAGTGGTGCAGTAAATAGAGTGATGAGTCTGAGGTCAGGAAGATTCATTTTCAGCAGTTCACTCAGACAGTACCCTGTGTGACTGTGGGAAAGTCACTTAACCCTATTTGTCTCAGTTTCCTCATCTGTAAAAAGAGCTAAAGAAAGAAATAGCAATTGATTCCGGTATCTTTAGCAAGAATATTCCAAATGGGATCATGAATATTCTGTCATAACTGTAATGATTAGAAAGCAGCATTATCTTGAATATGCCTCTTTATCTCTTCCGTTACCACCCTGACATAGACCTTCATTAACTCATGCCTAGACAATTCCTATAAGGTATTGGTGGGTTCACTTGCCAAAGCTCTCTCTCCATTCCCATCCATTCTCTACTCAATTAAAAAAGTGATTTTCCTAAAGTTCAGATCTCATTGCATCACCCCCCCACTACACACATACTTAATAAATTCTAGTGCCCTAAGAGCTCTAGAATCAAATATAAAATCCTCTGCTGTTCCAAGTCCTCTCTAATTTGTTCTTTCTAGTCTTCTTACACTTTACATCCTATTCCCCATAAACTCTTCTCTACAGTAATAATAGCTTCCTTGCTATTACTCACACAAGAAACTTTAACTCTGGGAATTTTCACTGGCCAACCCTTATGCCTGAAATACTATTCCTCTTCATGTCTACCTTTTAGTTCCCCTCTGGCTTCCAAGTTCCAGCTAAAACCTTATCTTTTATAGGAAGTTATGTTTCTACATAGATGTTTTTATGCTATCCTCCCCATTATATTGTGAATCTTCAAAAGCAGACACTTTTTTTTAACCTTTCTTTGTATCTCTAGTGATTAGCACAGTGCCTAGCACACAGCAGGTCTTAATAAATGTTTATTGACTGACTTCCCAGAGAACTTCAAACCTTTTCATAGTAGAATGTATTGAAATAACTAGAATTTAAATTCTTTGAGGATAGGAGCTTTTGCTTTTGTATTTCACCAGATCCTAGCACATAGTAGGTACTTAAATATTTGTGGATTGATTGACTAGAGAAGAAGAAACTTAGGGAATGATTTAATAAATAGCTATTTTCAAGTATTTGAAAGGTTGTCATGTGGATTGTGATTCTGTGTAAGAGTGGACTTCCTAACAATTAGAGCTACTTCAGGAAACTGTGTGAGAAAAACATCACAAAGGTTTTCAAGCAGAATTTAGCTGACCACTTTTGAGGAGATGCTATTCCAGTCAAAAGATCACAGCTCTAAAAGTCAGTGATTTTATTTATTCTATGTAATTCAAATCAGCAAAACATTGATTAAATATCTATTGTAGGAGAGCCTGTGAGCCCTTCTTCCTAATACATCCCAGGAAGGGGTTGGGAGAAAGGGTCTATAAGGCATAGGCTATAGAGAAGGGATCCTGAAATCCTTTGCCTACCTGAGGAAACTATGGATCCTTTCTCAGAATAATACTTTTTAAAAATAATAACTTTTTATTTTCAAAAGATATACAAAAATAGTTTCCAGTATTCACCCTTGCAAAACCTTGTGTTCCATTTTTTCTTTTTCCCTTCCTCCATTCCCTACCCTAGACAGCAAGTAATTCAATATATGTTAAACATGTGCAATTCTTCTAAACACATTTATACAATTATCTTTCTGCACAAGAAAAATCAGATCAAAAAGGGAAAAAATGAGAAAAAAGCAAGCAAGCAACAGGAAAAAAAGTGAAAATATTATGTTGTGATCCACATTCAGTTCTCACAATCCTCTCTCTGGGTGCAGATGCCTCTCCATCATAAGTCTATTGGCATCTACTCAGTTTCCAGTTTCTTGCCACTACAAAAAGGGCTGCTACAAACATTTTTGCACATGTGAGCCCTTTCCCCTTTTTAAGATATTTTTGGGATACAGGCCCAGTAGAGACACTGCTAGATCAAAGGGTATGCACATTTTGATAGCCCTTTGGGCATAGTTCCAAATTGCCCTCCAGAATGGTTGGATTGGTTCCCAAATGCACCAACAATATATTAATGTCCTAGTTTTCCTACTTCTCTAACATTTATCATTATCTTTTCCTGTCATCTTAGCCAATTTGAGAGGTATGTAATGGTACCTCAAACTTGTCTTAATTTGCATTTCTCTAATCAATAGTGATTTAGAGCATTTTCCATATGAGTATAAATAGTTTTAATTTCTTCACCTAAAAATTGTCTATTCATATCCTTTGAACATTTATCAATTGGACAATAATACTTTTTAAAAAAAAAACATAATTGAAAGAAATGCTGAATTCCAACTAAAAGTCAGTGAAAATAAAGATGTGACATTTTTCCCCAATGAAATTCACAGACCCTCTGAAGTTTATTCACTGACCCTTTGATCAATCAACTCCAAGTTACAAAACCAGGCTAGACTTGGTTCAAATTAAAATTTACAATTTTAAAATTGTAATTACAAATTACAATTACAATTGCTGTATGACCTCAGGGGCAGCTAGGTGGCTCAGTGGATAGAGTACCAGCTCTGAAGTCAGGAGGACCTGAATTCAAATCTAGTCTCAGACACTTAACACTTCCTAGCTGTGTAACCTGGCCAAGTCACTTAACTCCAATTGCCTCAGCAAAAAAAAATTGAGGCCTCAGTGTCCCCCTCTTTAAAATGAAACAGTTGGGACTTGTGGGGTTCATTTTTCCTATGAGCCTCCCTTTTGGAGGTTTTGCCAACAGATGATAATTCCTTTGTAGATCTTGATATCATCTATTCCCATCCCAAAACGATTTCTGAATCATTAAAAAGAAATAAGCAAAACACTGATGGTGGAAGGAAAAAATGGAAAGTTTAAATACTGCCAGGTCACATCAGTCAGCAGTTAGGACTTTTTCCAATATGTCACTGCACCACCTAGGCAGTAGATCCAATTTGAAGCAGGCAAAGTTAAGGGCCTGCTATAATAATATTAACTAATTACTTATTTCATGCTTACGGATAAAGCCTCCTACATTCCTTCATCCTAGAAGGCACTTCCTTATCAGGAGTGACTGGAGCATAGGCTGTTTTTGCAGGATGCTGAGTTGACCCAACGTTCTTAAGATTTCATTATGTTCCAAAAATGGCAAGTTGGTTAAATCCCAGTAGCAAAGATGGATCTGAAAAGGGGGATGAAGGGAGTTGTGCATGTGTATGTGTGTGTGGGGGAGGTCTGTTGGGGGATAATTCCTCACACACATCCATGTAGAGTTTGGGACACAGATTATTCTCAGATTATATATTCTTTCTCATCCAATGTAATGAAACTAAAGCTAGTGTAAGGGAAGTCCAAGGTGTGTGTGTGTGTGTGTTTTAATGCTTCTTCCAGAAATAATTTTAGTCCTGGCTTTTACTGTTGGAGAGCCAATTTCCCCTTTTTCACTGAAAACATCAGAATACCTCTGGCTCCCAGATGTGAAACTTATTGGAGCTTTAGCAGAAAGGGTTGTTATCTTGGCACATTTCTCTTCCGCAAGAAATCTTTCCCCTCCTTTCACCTTGGTGCCTTCTCTCTGGGATAATTTCCAATTTATTCTTTATGTATATTGTTTGTACAAAGTGGCTTGATGTTGTCTCTCTCATTAGAGCTTTTTGAAAGTAGAGAGTATTTATTTGTTTGTTCTTGTCTTTCCTGGTATCCCAGCACTTAGATCCACAATAGATCCATAATAAAGTAATGTTTGTTGACTTGATTCCTCCTGAAGCTCAGTACTCACCCAGACCTTCCTTTGAGGATAGCAAGCAGGGGGGCTACTGTGCATCTCCTGCCCATGAAGGCTTTGAAGCTAATTCAGTCATTCTTCTTCTTTGAGGAGGAAAGGGAAGGGGGAGATGTGAGAAGAACATCATTCCCTGGACCATTAGAAACTACTGAGTCATTGTGACCAGAGATAATTTAAATGTAGGACTGGCCTCCCCATTCCCTCATTAAAATGGCACTGCGGCTACAGTCTGGAAAGGGGGCAGATGGTCAGGATTAGACCATGGGACACGTTGAAATAGCAGCTCGTATGATTTCCCTCTGCTTTTTTGATTTAAAGCTGAAAAGTTCTTTGGAGGGACTCTCTTGGAACAAGCTTTGTACTATGGAAAGAGAGCCAAATGCTTTCTTATATAGAACTTGAGTTCAAATCTCAGCTATTACTCCTGCCTTCTACCTGAGTGGCTTTGGGGAATGCTGAGTCTCAGTTTCCTGATCTGTAAAATGAAGCTATCTATAGCTTATGAAATCTCATCTAGTTCTGTAGCTGTAATCCTCTGATCTCTAAGGTCAGTCTCAACTCTAAAACCTGTAATCAGAACAATAGTGCATAATAATAATTGAATTGGAGCTTTATAGTTTGCAAAGTGTTTGACAAATATCATCTCATTTTATCTTCAAAAGAACTGCATGAGGTAGGTGCTATTATTATCTCCATTTGACAAATGAGAAAACTGAGGCTTACACAAACTAAAGGACTTAGGTTACACAGTTAGGAAGTGTCCAAAATAGGATCTGAACTCAAGTCTTCTTGTTTCCATGTCCTTCTACCTTGTTATCTTCTTGCCTCTATGTATAGGAAAGTAATTTATATATATATATTTTTTAATTTTAAAGTTTTTTATTTTCAAAACATATGCATAGATAGTTTTCAATATCCACCTTTGCAAAACCTTATGTTCCAAATTTTTCTCCTTCCCTTTCCCCCACCCTCTCCCTTAGATGGCAAGCAATCCAATATATGTTAAACAGGTGCAATTCTTCAATGCATAATTTCACAATAATCATGCTGCACAAAAAAATCAGATCAAAAGGGAAAATGAGAAAGAAAACAAAATGCAAGCAAACAACAACAAAAGTGAAAATACTACGTTGTAATCCACACTCAGTTTCTACAATTCTCTCTCTAGGTACAGATGGCTCTCTTCATCACAATTCCATTGGAACTGGCTTGAATCACCTCACTGTTGAAAAGGGCCACGTCCCTCAGACTTGATCATCGTATTATCTTGTTGCTGTATACAATGTTCTCTTGGTTCTACTCACTTCATTTAACATAAGTTCGTGTAAGTCTCTCTAGGCCAAGAAAGTAATTTTTAAAAAATCATCCTGCCTTTCAAGAGTCCTATAAAAAGTCACTTCTTGATTTTTGTCTCCATTTGAATTAACCATATTCCTGCTCTGATGTTACATTAGGGTAACATAAATGGGGTTTATGTTTTTAGTTTTCTTATTCCTTCACTGTTCCTTTTAAAGGAATTAGTTAAATTGTTAAAGTGTTCAGGGTCTTCTGGAAAAAGTGGCTAGAAATTGAGAAAGAAGGCCATGGGAAAAAAGGAAAAGGGGGCCAATACTGATGCCCTGGAGCAGCTCCTCATTTTTACAAGCTCCCTCATTCATGTAATAGCAACTGCAGTGTCTCAGGGAAGAGAGACATCTTATGACACACTGAACTTCCAGAGGGGAATTTTTTTAGTAAATTTTTGCAGAAAGATGAAATGTTCTTGCAATCTGATCTTTATTCATTTCTTAAAGAAAGATCTCCCAGACACTGCAGGAGGCTATCTCTGATCTCAGGACCTGATGCCATAAATAAGTGGGTTGTACAGATGTGATGACATCACTGGGTTTAAAACCCTGCAAAAGTCTTCCTCTTGCCTACTGAATAAAAGCCAAATTTCTTGGCCTGGCAATCAATGTTCTCTAAATCTTGTTCAAATCTAGTTTTTCAAGTCTTATGTCATAGCATCCCCACACTATGTACTTTCTACCACACCAGATTACTTATTCTTATCATGATCCTACTATGCTTCTTTAACAGATGCCATCCTATGGAGAGTGCATGGATGTGGACCTGAGTCCTGGTCATTTCTAGGGACATGTGTGCTGTCTGGAATACTTCCCATGGAAGACTGAGTCCTCACCCTTAACACTTATGCTTCATGGGATGGTTACTGTCAGATCCCGAATGACCTCACTTCCCCATCTCCTCCCTCTTCTATTTGTTGAAATCCTACCCTGCCTTAAAGGACCAGCTTATGTCATCTCTCTCAATGAAGTCTTCCTTGATTTTCCCCATTGGAGGTAATTTTATCTTTCTTGGAGCTTTCACAATTCTTTGTTTATTCTCCTGCTGAATACTTACCATATTATATTTTGAATTATAGTTGTTGGCTTATGTTCTATCTTCCCGGTATCTATTAGCAGCTAGGTGATAAAGTGCAGGACTAAGAGTAAGAAAGACTGATTTCAAATCCTGCCTCAAATACTCCAAGACTATGTGACCCCAAGCAATCTCTGCTTGCCTTAATTTCCTCATCTCTAAAATGAGGATAATAATAACCCTTAGTTTAGGAGCTAGTGTGAAGATAAATTAATGTAGATAAAATGCTTTACAAAGCTGAAAGCATTATCTATGTATATGCTATTTATTACTGTTATTAATAGTAGCCTGTGGATAAAGCATCATTCTGAAATCAGAAGGAGCTGAGTTCAAATGTGGCCTCAGATACTGGACATTTACTGTGTGACCCTGGGCAAGACTCTTAAGCCAAATTGCCTTGCAAAAATAAAATAAGTAGTAGCTTATATGACAGTTCGTGTAGAGAAAAGGCTGGATAAAGAATCTGTTCAAAGAAACCAAATGCAAGGGCAAGGTTTCCCTTTTGGAAGAGATTGAGGATATCTAGGACATGGAAGATCTGGAACCAAAGAGTTAAATATAGAAGAATATGGAGAAAGAGGCTGATGGCCTTATTGTGACCTGTACACTCACATTTGAGATTCTGTAGTCCTAAGCTTTTTTTTTTTTTGCTTTTTGCTGAGGCAATTGAGGTTAAGTGACTTGCCCAGGGTCACACAGCTAGGGAATGTTAAGTGTCTGAGACCAGATTTGAACTCAGGTCTTCCTGACTTCAGGGCTGGTGCTCTATCCACTGCGCCATCTAGCTGCCCCCTAGTCCTGAGATTCTTCTGCCCAATCTGTACCTCTATTACCTCTGCTTCTGTCCCTGCATCTGCAGTGACAATCTCATGCATCAGTATCCAAGGTTACCTCCTTGCCCTGACAGGAACCCTACTGGAAGTTATTTCATAGCTGATATTTTAAAACAATCATTGAACTGAATTCTCTTAGTTCTGGCAACTAACCCCCTGCTCTGTCCCAGATTTTTCATCAGTTTGGAACATGATTTTCTCCCCTATGTGGTTTATTGGAATGATATAAAAGCAAAAAGCTTGGGGAAAGCCTGCCCAGCAGGGCTGCTTGGGACTAGGTTCTGACCCTGGAATCAGAGCATCTGAGTTTTTAAGCTCCACCTCTGACACTTCTGACCTGTGTGTAGACCTCTGTTTTCTCATCCATGTATGAGGGGATTGGATCAGAAGGCTTCTGAACTCCGTCTTCAGCTCTAGCCCAGTGACTCCCTGTGTTACTGGTCTTCAAACAGTCAAGCTGACCATTCATTGGTAGAAAAGCAAGTTCACTTAACATGTATAATCTTTTCTTTTTATCCTTCTATATGTAACCTGGTGTGCGACCAGATCATGAGTTCCTCATGTGGAAAATGCCAAGGATCTGCTGCTGGGAGAAGGCAGTCTATGTTGGCTTGCCACATGGATGGGAACATCTTCACTGCATTGGCTACATGACCAGTCCCTGGGGAAGGGGAGAATTAGATCCACTCTATTCCCACAGACCATTAATCCCATAAGAGTTCCAACTCCAAAGTAGCTCTTCTGGGCATGTCTCCAAGGACCTCAGCTTCTTAGATCTTCCCTGCTGCAATATGTGGCCTGGTATTTTGGACTCCAAACTCTCAGGTTGGAGACTCCACTCTCTAAACAGAATCATAAAGAACAAATAAAGCAAATCAAAACCCCAAGAAGGAGGAGAAAGTTCTTAGGCCTTTCCTTCCCTGCAATTTACCGCATAGCATGCCTACTGTGGGCAAAAAGAATCCTTTGCCCCTGGACAGTATGAGAGAGAGAGAGAGAGAGAGAGAGAGAGAGAGAGAGAGAGAGAGAGCGCAACTGTGTCTCAGGCAGATTTAAAGGCACAGGTGTGTCAAAGCCCCATCACTTATGTGTATGGAATACCCACTTTACTTGGTATTTGTTAATTTGTCAGAATTAAAAGCAAAAACAAAAGTCTGAAAAAAAAAGAAAAGAAGGAAGAAAAGGAGGGACGAAGGGAGGGAAAGAGAAAGGGATGGATAGATGGAGAGAGGGAGAGAGGAAGGAAGGGAGAGGGGAAGGGAGGAAGGAAGAAGAGAGGAAGGAAGGGAGGGAGGGAGAGAGGAAGGGAAGGAGAGAGGGAAGAAGGGAGGAGGGAATGAAGGAAGGAGGAAGGGAGGGAAAGAGGGAGGGAGGGAAGAAGGGAGAGAGGAAGGGAGGAAGAAAAGAAGGGAGGGAGGGGGTAAAGAGGATGGAAGGGAGGGAGGAAGGAAAGAAGGAAAAAAGGAAAGAAGGAATGGAGAAAAGAAGGAAGGAATGGGAGGAGGGAGGGAGGGAAGAAGGGAAGAAGGGAGGAAAGAAGGAAGGAAGGAAGGAAGGAAGGAAGGAAGGAAGGAAGGAAGGAAGGAAGGGAAGGAAGGAAGGGAAGGAAGGGAAGGAAGGAGGGAAGGAAGGAAGAGAAGGAAGGAAGGAAGGAAGAAAAGGAAAGGAAGGGAAGGAAGGGAAGAAAGGGAAGGAAGGAAGGAAGGGAAGGAAGGGAAGAAAGGGAAAGAAGGAGAAAGGGAGAAAACGAGGGAGGGAGAGGGGAAAAAAGTTCACTGAATTGGGAATGAGAAGATCTGAATTGTAGTCTTATCTGTGCCCCTGTGTAACCTTAGAGATTTCCCTTCACTTTTCGAGACCTCAATTTCCTCATCTCTTAAATAAGGGGGGGGGGGGCGAGACGTGCTCCCTTCTGAGCTCCTTTCCAGTTCTCCCATTAGGTGCTATCAGATCACAAGGTTTTATTGTCTTAATAATGCCTGTTGGAACCAGGACATGGTACCTCGATGATAAATGATGAGGCCGGCCTCAGCTGAGAGGGCCGGAGCCTGGGTAACGTACCAGGGCCGGATTCGGCGGAACAATAAACACAGAAGCAATAACAACGGCATCTCGCATTTATTGTCAAAGCGTCTAGCGTGTCAGCAGCCTGCCCCCCTGACCTCCTGTGGCCCAGAGACTTTGGCCCGATGCCTCTTCTTGCATTTGAATCCTCCGAGGCCGTGCCCAGCTCCCCACCGAAAATCTTTTTGCTCTACATCAGACGGGCCCGTGTGACCCTGTCTGGAGACTAGCTGGACCTGGTTCGGGAAGCAGCCTCTCTGCAGACATGGGCCCTTGACCCTGGAGAGACAGCTTCTTTATTATGGCCATTTATTATTTACAAAGCACTGCAGGTATACACGGCCTTTGATGAGACACAAAAGACAAGGTCCCTGGCCCTGGTGCTGAAGATTTTATCCTGCATTTCATTTGTCTACGTTTAACTTTAAGATAGTGAGGTGAATGGCTGGGATGAGCAGGGAGTGGCAAGACTTCTGTCAGAGCCAGAGGAATGATTTCTCAAGCTGTATTTTCCAAAGCTGGAGGCAAAGGACAGAGAAGGGAGAGTTGGGACCAGTTCCAGGATTCAGACAGAAATTCAGAGAAGGTGCTCATATGATAGCTGAAAGAATCAAAGGAAATGTACCCTGGGATTTTGTGTGGGGGTAGGGGATTGGGAATGGAGTGGATGGGGAGAGGAACTGAATTAAGGAAAATAATAATAATTATATTAATAATAATAATAATAGCTAACACTAATATAGTCCTTATATTTTACAAACCTTAAAAAATATAGGTTAGCTCAACTGATCTCCCATAACCTTATGAGCTAGGTCATATTATTATCCCAGTTTCATAGATGAGGAAACTGAGACCTGAAGTAATTTACTTTGACTCATAGTTATGATTTTTACTTCCAAGTCCAACACTATTCACTGGGCCATCTAAAATGCTTTAATTTCTTTTTTTTTAAAAAAGGAAATTCCATCCTAGACAGATGATTTGGGATACCATGGTTACATGGCCTTGGAGTCTAGAACCTCTATGTTTAATTCTTGCTTTAGACACAGTCTCAGTTTCCTTATCTGTAAAAATTGTGATAATAATATCATCTACTTTGGTTTTTTTATTAAAGCTTTTTATTTACAAAACATGTGCATGGGTAATTTTTCAACATTGACCCTTGCAAAGCCTTCTGTTCCAAATTATCCCCTCTTTCCCCTCACCCCTTCTCCTAAATGGCAGGTAGTCCAATACATGTTAAATATGTTAAAATATATGTTAAATCCAATACATGCATACATATTTATACAGTTATCTTGCTGTGCAAAAAAAATGGATCAAGAAGGGAAAAAAACTGAGAAGGAAAACATAATGCAAGCAAACAACAACAGAGAGAGTGAGATTGCTATGTTGTGGTCCACACTCAGTTCCCGCAATTCTCTCTCTGGGTGTAGGTGGCTCTCTTCATCACTGAACAATTGGAACTGGTTTGAATCATCTCATTGTTGAAGAGAGACGCATCCATCAGAATTGATCACTGTATAATCTTCTTGTTGCCATGTATAATGATCTCCTGGTTCTGCTCATTTCACTCAGCATCAGCTCATGCAAGTCTCTCTGAAATCATCCTGCTGATCGTTTCTTACAGAACAATAATATTCCATGACATCCATATGCCATAACTTATTCAGCCATTCTCCAATTGATGGGCATCCATTCAGCTTCCAGTTTCTAGCCACTATAAAAAGGGCTGCCACAAACATTTTTGCACATGTGGGGCCCTTTCCCTCCTTTAAGATCCCTTTGGGATATTAGCCCAGTAGAAACACTGCTGGGTCAAAGGGTATGCACAGTTTGATAACTTTTTGAGCATAGTTTCAAATTGCTCTCCAGAATGATTGGATCTGTTCACAGTTCCACTGATAATGTATCAGATATCACCTACTTTGTGAGGTCATTGGGAGAGCAACTGAGATTACTAGTATCTATCAGGAAGCAGGTTTAGACTCCTCTTTTCTCCCCAATTCCAAGACAAGTGTTCTATTCACTGTGTCATGCTATATCTTTAATAGGCATACATTTTTAATGGCAAAAAATCTTAGTATATCAGATGGGTATTTATTTATGAATTTCTTTTATGTTCTCAAAGCACTATGCAGAGATGAAAAAGTCTGGGAAGGGGTTCAGGAATACTTTTGCTATATACTTGGGGAAAAATATATCCCATCTCAATGAAGGAATTCTTCCTGCCTTGAATTCAGAATTGTGTTCATTACAAAACAAGTGTGCAACAGATACAGACAGACTGAATAGTAATGGTTTCAGACTAAACTCTGTAATAGGTGAAATACAATATAACGCTTTACAGCAAAAGAAATACTTTCATTCCCATTATTTCATTTGATCCTCATGGCAGCCTTCCAAAGTAGGAAGAATAAGTATTAGGATCATAAGATTTAATCAAACTCCCTCATTTTTCAAATAATGACACTTAAACCATGAGAGGAGGTCACAAAGATAGTAAGTAGCAGAACAAAGATTTGAGCACAGGTCATAAAATCATGGGATTATAGTCTTTGAGCAAGGAGGGACCTTCAAGGTCATCTTGTCCAACCTGCTTATTTTACAGGTCAAGAACTAAAACCCAGAAAGCTCAAGCCTCTTTGATTCCATAGCCAGAGCTCTTTCTTAAATATTATGATGCCAGTTTCACAGATGGGAAAAATGAAGCTCTGCAAAGCGAATACTTTATCCAAGGTCATGAAGACTCCATTAAATGGCAAATCTTTGATTCAGATGCAGGTCTTTTGATTTTCTGGTCCAGTGTTTGTTTTGTTTTTCTCACCAAACCAGGCTGCTTCTTAAGTAGGCACCAGACGGCTTTTTTGCCTACCCCCGTAGGGCAATGCTGGTTAACAAATCTTACTATATTATCATCATCATCAAATCTTATTAAAAGTCCACTGGTGCATGGTGGAAGCCACTGTGACTGGCCTTCTGGTTCAAAATTCTTTCTTCGTATCACAGCAGGCTTTATGGTGTATCTGCTGGATATGGGGGACAGGGGAGGACTGTTACAGGGAAGAACTATTGCCCAGTTTCATCTCCCTCCCAACCTTTCTCCCTTCTTCTAGTCCCATTCCCAACTTCATGCCTCCCTTCTCCAATTTGATTTGCCAGGACTCTTCCTTCCTTTTTCTTCTCTGTACTGATAGCTAATATTTATAATCAATTTAAGGATTTTTGGTTTTTTAATTTATTGTTTCTTTATTTTGAACATTCATTTAAATTTTTTTGAGTTGCAAATTCTCTCCCTCTCTCTATGCCCTCCCCTACCCATTGACAAGGCTGATAATATGATATCAGTTATACATGTGAAATCATGCAAAATGTATTTCTACATTAACCATGTTGCAAAAAAATTCTGAAAATAAAAATAAAGTAAAAAGTATATTTCAATTTGCACTCAAGGTATGTTTTTAAAGTTTGCAAAATAATTACATATATTATTTCATTTGATTCTCACAATAACTTAGTGAGGAATATACTTTTGTTATTCCAAGTTTACAGATAAGGAAGTTGAAGCTGATAGAGAGGTTAAAGGCCACATGACCAGTAAGCATTTAAAACAAAATTTGAATTTTTCTTCCTGACTCCTAGTACAGTATCCTGTCCACTATACAATCCATCTCCATCAAAGTAAGATCTTTAACTCTACTACTGCCCAGATTATTTCATGGCAGATGACTACTTTATCCCAATTAATTAATATGGGTAATATCAAATAATAAGTTTTGCAATGGAAAAAGTACTGGATTTGGAAGTCACATAAAACTGGAAGGGGTCAAATTCTTCTACCTCTGACCCTTATTTATTGTGTAACCAAGGGCAGGTCATTTTTATATCTCCAAGCCTCAGTTTTTCATGTATGAAGTGGGGATAATACCTAAAGTTCTAAGGTTCAAAAGAGAGTATAATTTAATTAACAAATATGTATCAGTGGATCAGTATGTGTCAGGCACTGTGCTAATGACTGAGGAATTGATGACTCTGACTTCAAAGAGTTTCCATTCTCCTGGGGTAGACCACATGCCATAAACAGGGATGTGTGAGTTGCATACAGAATGTCCACTTAAAGTTATAAGGTGACATAAAAAGGAAAGCATTAGCAGATGGAGGAATTGAGAGAAGCTTCCTAGAGAAATTCAAGTCTGAGCTGAGTTTTGAAAGAGACCAGAAACCTTTTTTTTCCAGCTTATTTTTTTTAATTTTATTTTTTTAATTTTATTAATACTTTTTATTTGCAAAACATATGTATGGGTAATTCCTAAACATTAACCCTTACAAAGCTTTCTGTTACAAATTTCCCCCCCTACTCCTCACCCCTCCCCTAGATGGCAGGATATCCACTACATGATAATTATGTTAGAATACTTAAGAAATCGAATATATGTATAGTTATTGCCACACATCATTTTTTTGTGCAGGAGAAATCGTATCTACAAGACAGAATAACCCGATAAAGGAAATACAATGCAAGCAAACCTCAATAGAGAACATGAAAATGTTATGTTGTGGTCCACATTTCACATCCCTCTTTCTGGGTGTATATGGCTCTCTTTACCGAACAATTGGAACTGGTTTGAAGCATTTCATTGTTGAAGAGAGTCATGTCCATTAGAACTGATCCTCATATAGTATTGTTGTTGCCATGAATAATGATCTCCTGGTTCTGCTCACTTCACTGAGCATCAGTTCATGCAAGAGAGACCAGAAATCTTAAAAGACAGGTAAGTAGGCAGGGCTTTCCAGGCTTGGGGGATTGGTGATGCACATTCAGTACCTTGCAAATCTTAACGTGTTATTATTTCTATAATCAAACAAGAATCCGTTAAGAGCTGACTATGTGACAGGAGGTACCGTGTATAGAGTACTATTCTGGAATCAGGAAGACTCACCTTCCTGAATTCAAAAATGGCCTTCTTACATTGGTGACCCTGGGCAAATCACTTAACCCTTTTTGTCTGATCAGGAGAAGGAAATGGTAAACCGTTACAGCATCTAGCCAAATGGGGCCACAAAGAACCAAATATGGCTCAAATGACTAAACAACAAATATCATTCACCCTGTTAAGTGCTGGAGATTCAAAGAAAAACAAAAACAATTTCCTCACTACTACTATATGAAATGTCATGTAATTATCATTCCCATTTTACAGATGGAGAAACTGAGATTCAGAGAAGTTAAATTACTTGTTCATGGTCGAACAGATAGTTAGTGTCAGAAGGATACAGACTATCTCAAGTTTTATTTCAACTCCAAATTCAAGTTTGTGTAAGTGTTCTTCCATTTCTTTTTACATGGGTAACCTGTCTTGACTATGAGACTGCAAAAAACACAGCTCCCTAGAGCATCCAGTACAGAGTTCTCACACTGAGCATCTTGTCAATGGCCTCAAGGTAGTCTCAGTTTCAGCCGATCAGTATTCCCTTAGAAGAGACTTCATCTGAATTCTAAAAGAAAGGTCTAGCCAGCTATAGAAGGAACCTGCCAGCTGGAAATCACTCTTTATTTGGGGTGCTGATCACAGAGCTCTAGGTTCTGCAGCCACAATCCCAGAAACCCAGAGAATGTTCTTTCTAAGAGAACTATCGACCCACCTATCAGATTATTTTAATTTTTATACAAGACTCATTATTTTCTATCTGGTTTTTTCCCTCTAGAAGCTTAAATATCTGGAGCCCACAGGGGATTTATGAGCTGAATTTTTTTTTTCTTTGTAAACTCTTCCTTTTCCTCTTTGCGGCAGAGATTAATGGTAGACTTAAATGAATTTCATTCTCCTAAATGTGAGGCCATTTTTCAAAGTGCAGCAATTGCTGCTATTTCACCACTTTTTTATGTGACCCTAGAAGCAAGCTCTTGTTTTGATAGGGTTACAAGTCTGGCAGACCAAAAGGATGCCAGAGATAGAGTATATCTGTACTTGATAAAGGTTTGCATGGTATCCTGGCTGCACAGATGCGGAAATGTGAATTGGATGATGAATTTGCTAGCTGAACTTGCACCTGATTGAAAGAACATACTAAAAGAATACTGATGAATGACTTAGCTAATTACTACCAGTGGGATTTGCTAGTAAAAATCTCTTGGAAATTCAATAAAATGAGTCAGTCAGATGAAATGACCTCAGAGATCACTTCCAGTTCCACATCTATAATCCTCCCATTTTTGATAAATTTGTCAGTCACTTGTGAAGGTCCACAGAGCTCTGTCTTTGAACCTCTTCTTTTTTAATGATTACAGTTTTTTTAAATAAAAAAACCCAGATAAAGGCACTGATAATTTGCTTATTCAATTTGCAGAGTGACACATACCTAGGAGAGAGAGTTAAATAAGATTTTTAAGAATCATGAAACAACAAAATGAAATTTTACCAGGAGAAAAGAGAAAGTCTAGCAATTTCAGCTTATTCAAAATAAAAATCAATTGCAAAAAATACAGGATGGGGAAGACTTGACTTGACAATAGATTATATAAAAAAGACCTGTGAATTTGTTAATTACATAAACTAACAGCATATCACAGTAATATACAATTCTTAAAGGGTTATCCAAGCCTGAGAAATGTTAAATAACTGATTTGCCTTGGGTTGGGATGTCTTTTATTTCTGTTTGCTTCAGTTTACTCAACTGTAAAATGATCTGGAAAAGAAAATGGCAAACCAAGTAAACCCCAACTGGAGTCACCAAAGAGCTGGACATGACTGAACAATAGTATTGTCATTGTTTTCACAACTAGTAAAAAAAAGTTAAAGGAGGCATTTGAACTCCGATCTTCCTGATTCCAAGCCCAGCGTGCTATCCATCAATCCATATTACTTCAGTATAATAAGATAGCTGCCAAAACTGCTAAGATATTGTTGGGTTAAATTAATAGGAAAATGTCCAGATAGGGCTAAAGATAGGGACTGGATCTGTGATTTCATTGACATATCAGATTTCTTATTAGATTATTCCTGTGTGATTTAGCATCAAGGAGAACTACCTCGAACACTGAGGTAATCTCAACTATTTTTTGATATTCAGATCACATCTGGAGAACTGAGTCTAGCTATAGGTGCCAGACTCAAATGAAGAATTGTGCCCAGTTATGGATGCCACATTTAAAGATAGACATTGACAAACTGGAGCAATACTGGAGTAGCATGACAGAATGGTTAAGAATCTGGAAACCATGCCATTCAAAAAAATAAAATTAAAGAAAATGGGAACTCTTTCTTTTTTTAACCTGTAGAGAGGGGAGAGGAAAATATGAAGACAGTAAATAACAAGATTGCTATAGAGAAAAAGAAATAGATAAATTGATTATGTGTTGTTTCATAGGACAGGACAAGGACCAATTGATGGCAGACAGAAGCAGATTTTGGTTCACTAGATAGTGAGCTCCCCATGGACTAGTGGCTTTTATGAAGAAGTTATGAGACTATATACTAAAATCTACTGTATTGGGTAGAAGGTTGAAATAGATCAGTGCTAAACTCCTTTCCAAACCTGAGATTTATTCATTACTTTATCCATTTAGCAATAACAGTTTTTTTCTTGAAGAATTTATAATCTAGTGAGATGTTATCATTAGATTATTTTTATTAAATTTCACAAATTTTCCTTAAATGGGAATTAAGTGAAGAGCACTGTGCTGGGCACTGGAATACCCTCAGAAATATGTTCCTAAAACTTACTCTTAAGGTACTAAGAGTAATCCTGGATGTGAGAATATATTTATACTGCTTAACAAATATAGCTCTTGGGTTCCCATTAGTGTGCTTCCCATTGATTAAAACAACTAACATGACATCATTAAGTCTCAATCATAAACTTTTACTAAAAAATAAGTAAAACAAGAATGATTAAGATATAATATTTCACTCAAATTTGGGACATATTCTCTCACCAATCCACATAGTCTTCATGGGGGAAATTGAGCACAAACTAACAAAATCATGGCACAGAGACACATGGGTGGGAAACACACAATATGGGTAGAGACAATTCACAACTCTAGACTTTGGGATTTGATGAATATTGATTGTCCTTTCAGGAACAGTATGTATAACAGTTCACTGATGGAAAGAACCACTATCCTTCTGGGTATATCTACTCTTCTTTGTGGAGAGAGTTGCTTCTTTTCTAGGCTGAGGAAACAATGCTAAACTCTTTCAACAAAGCAGAACCTGTAGTCTAGAGACTGAATAGACTTTCCAGATTGGCTCTGAGTGAGTTGCCATATTAAAAGCAGCAGAAAATAGTGCAGGAAAATAGAAAGATATAACTTTCCCCCTCCAATTAGTTCTACCATCCTGGGGGAAATGGAAAAAGATTGACTCAAAGGTCCAGGTAGAAGGATTCTTTTGTGAGAATGTCTTTGCTTTTCTGGAGAGCAATTTGGAACTATGCTCAAAAAGTTATCAAACTGTGCATACCCTTTGATTCAGCAGTGTTTCTACTGGGCTTATATCCCAAAGAGATCTTAAAGGAAGGAAAGGGACCCACATGTTGCAAAAATGTTTGTGGCAGCCCTTTTTGTAATGGCTAGAAACTGGAAACTGAATGGATGCCCATCAGTTGGAGAATAGCTGAATAAACTATGATATATGAATGTTAAGGAATATTATTGTTCTGTAAGAAACAACAAGTAGGATGATTTCAGAGAGGCCTGGAGAGAATTACATGAACTGATGCTAAGTGAAATGAGCAGAACCAAGAGATCATTATACAGCAACAACAAGATTATACGATGATCAATCTTCAACAATGTGGTGATTCAAACCAGTTCCTATTGTTCAGTGATGAAGAAAGCCATCTACATCCAGAGAGAGGTCTGTGAGAACTGAATGTGGACATAGCATTTTAATGCTTTCTGTTTTCCTTCTTAGGTTTTTTCCTCTTTCTAGATCTGATTTTTCTTGTGCTGCAAGATCACTGTATAGCTATGTGTGTATACATATATATATATATATGATGTATCATGTATTTTAGCATATTTAACATGTATTAGACTACTTGCCATCTTGGGGAGGGGGTGGGAGGAAGGAGGGAAAAGTTTTGCACAGGTCAATGTTGAAAAATTACTTATATTTTCTGTAAATAAAAAGCTTTAATAAATCTCAAAAAAAGAAAAAAAGAATATCTTTTCTTTTGAGACAAATGGACAGGATAATGGGCGCTGATACCAATAAGTATACAGGGCAGCTAGGTAGTGCAGTAGTTAGAGTGCTAGGCTTGGATTCAGAAAGATTGGCATGAGATACTTAATAGCATACAGGAAAAGAAAGGTGTTATGGGACTCAAAATTTGTCCTCAATCCTTAGTAAAATGGTAGCTGAAGCTGTTTTTGTTAAGTGTGGGAAATGGCAATGACCTGAATTGAAGAGAGATAACAAGGTTAGAGACAGTTTTGTAATGATAGACAGTCAATAAGAGAAGGGGAAAATCAAGAACCTGGTTGAGGTTATACACCATAGACATACAGTTTTTATTAATGATAAATTTATCATTATATTATATATATAATATATATATATATATTAATGATATGGATTCAAGGACTTTTTTCTTCACTGGGAAGAGCTTGAAAAGGGCAAATAGAACATTTGCATCCCTCCTGCTTTATTCTCCTTTTTCTATTCTCTAGATAGAACCTTTCACATATTATTGATGGTAGTTCAACAGATACACCCATTAGCTCTTTCAGTGTAGAAAGATATCATTCATTTGAGTCAGCCAATTTGAATTCATCCAGGGGATCAAGGTGTTTTCAAACTATCTCCTTATTTTTTGGATGAGATCTACATCAGGAAGGGACTTCAAAAATCATCAAACCCTCTTTTCAGTTAATGAGACTGTTAGCATCATCAAATGATTAAATGGTCACACAAGTAGCAAGCTGACATCATCTGATTTGGGAGCCAAAAGTACTCTTTCCATTGGGCCAAGCTACTTCCTCCTTAATTAGTTTTGTTCTTTCCTTTCTAAGCAAAGGTCATTCTCCCTAGTAGAGAAAACAGAAACAAAACAAGAAATAGGTAGTTCTATCTTCTTGTTTTCATTAGTCATCCTTACTCTATATACCTCAAGTAGCTGTCCTCTTGTCTTTTTTGATCTTCCTCTTTTCCCTAATGCATCATTAAAAAAACCACAATCCTTTTTGTCATCTTTAGATTTCTTTATCAGCTTCCACTCTCTGGGCTTTACACTCCTGACACTTCTTTTTTTAAATAATAGATTTTTATTTTCAAAATATTTGCAAAGATAGTTTTCAACAAAAACCCTGTGTTCCATAATTTTCTCCCTCCCTTTCCCCCTACCCTCTCCCCTAGACAGCAAGTGATCCAATATAGGTTAAACATGTGCAATTCTTCTAAACATATTTCCACAATTATCATGCTGCACAAGAAAAATCAGATCAATACAGAAAAAAAAATGAAAGAGAATACAAAAAGCAAGCAAATAACAAAAAGGTGAAAACACCTTTGTGATCCACATTCAGTCCCCACAATCCTCTTTCTGGATGCAGATGGCTCTCTCCATCACAAGTGTATTGGAATCAGTCTGAATCACCTTATTGTTGATGGAGCCACATCCATCAGAATTGATCATCACATAATCTTGTTGTCACCATGTACAATATTCTCCTGGTTTCACTCACTTCACTTAGCATCAGTTCGTGTACGTCTCTCCAGGCCTCTCTGAAATCATCCTGCTGGTCGTTTCTTACAGAACAATAATATTCCATAACATTCATATACCATAACTTATTCAGCCATTCCCCAGCTGATGGACATCCACTCAGTTTCCAGTTTCTTACCACTACAAAAGACTGCTACACTTTGGCATGTGTAGGGATCCTTTTCCCTTTTTTATGATATTTTTGGGATACTGCTGGATCAAAGGGTATGCACAGTTTGATAGCCCTTTGGGCATAATCATTTTACAATGTATTAGTGTCCCAGTTTTCCCACATCCCCTCCAACATTTAGCATTATCTTTTTCTGTCATCTTGGCCAATCTGAGAGGTATGTAGTGGTACCTCAGAGTTGTCTTAATTTGCATTTCTCTGATCAATAATGATTTAGAGCATTTTTTCATATGACTGACTAGAAATGATTTCAATTTCTTCATCTGAAAATTGTCTACCATATCCTTTGAGCATTTATCAATTGGAGAATGACTTGTATTCTTATAAATTTGAGTCAATTCTCTGTATATTTTAGAAATGAGACCTAAATTTTTTTAACATAATTAAAATTAAAATTAACAAAATTTTTAAAATTAAAAAAAAATGAGACCTTCAAAAGAACCCTTGGATGTAAATTTTTTTCACAGTTTTCTGCTTTCCTTCTAATCTTGTCTGCATTGGTTTTGTTGTACAAAAGCTTTTAAATTTAATTTAATCAAAATTATTCATTTGCATTTCATCATGTTCTCTAGTTCTTCTTTGGCCATAAATTCCCTCTTTCCCCACAAATCTGAGAGGTAGACTATCCAGTTCTAATTTGCTTGTAATATCAGCCTTTATGTCTAAATCATGAACCCATTTCAACCTTATCTAGGTATACAGTTTTAGGTGTTGGCCAATGCCTACTTTCTGTCATACTATCTTCCAATTTTCCCAACAATTTTTGTCAAATAGTGAATTATTATCCCCAAAAGCTGGGATCTTTGGGTTTATCAAACACTAGATTACTGTAGTCATTGACTATTGTGTCTTATGAACCTAACCTATCCCATTAATCAACTACTCTATTCCTTAGTCGGTACCAAATACTCCTGACACTTCTTAAAGGACCATGACAATCCTTATATTCATCCTTTGTTACCTGCCCTGGCTTGCATTTTCTGTACATAACTTATATATCCAAGTTGGTTGCTGAGCTCTCTGTGTATCCACAAGAGTCACTACATGATTTCTGTTTTTCTTCCTCATCAGAATTGCTTCCCTTTGATCCTTTTGATTTATTGTAGTAAATAGTAAATATTTACTATTTAATTATTGAGAACATCCCCTTCCTCCTGGCCTGACTTCCCTTGCAGACTTTTAATCCATGAAATTCCATTAGTTTTCTTCTTTTTGAAGTGTTTTCCCCAAAGCCTAGGGCACACACCAAACTGTGCCCAGTTCTCCTTTCTTACCCTAAAACAAATCCCAGGGAAAAGTTGATTCTTTCCCAAGTACATGTTAGTAAAAGGATTTTCCCCCCTACCTTTTATTTTCTCCCTCATCTTGCTATTGTTGTTTGTTCTTCCTTTCTTGAAGAGGACCATGACATCAGGGAGATAATGCTATGACATGTAAATGAACTGGATTCAAATGAGGGAGGGCTGTGCAGAGTCACCAACCTCATTTTCCTCTCCAGAGCCATTTAGGTGCAATGTCCAGATGTAGATCAAGATGACTAGAGATAGCTCTGGATGCAGTGGGAGAGCTTGGCCTTTTAAAGCTAAGGTCTTCAACAGGTCTCACTTTGCCACACTCATTTAGTGATTAAGGCTAGGTAAAAATCAAGGCAAAGAGTGGTCTCTTTCACTTAGTAAAAATGAAAGAGAGACACACAGAGAGATAGAGACAGACAGAGATGGAGAGAGAGTGAGAGAG
>JAJPUD010004502.1:120182-163320 GCA_023553655.1 Myrmecobius fasciatus
AAGGAAGGAAGGAAGGAAGAGAGAGAGAGATCTGGCTATGGGGTGACACTTGAATCAAAACTAGTGAATTTTCTAAAAAGTCAAAATGGAGAAACAACAAAAGCTAGTGATCTTTCATCTTTATTAGCCACTAATAATTTCATGCAAGATATTATTTGGACAAGAGACTTTCCCTCACAGCTGATTCTAATGTCTTATGATATCAATCTTGGAAGGGCAAAAGTGAAGAGCCTTTTATATTTAACCATTTAAAAGAGGCAGAGAGTTGAGGACTAGAGAGTCCTGCTATATAGCCTGACAAGGACAGATACTACTGGGAACACTGTGGTCAGTTCTAGTTCTATAGTTCGAGAAGGTCACTGACAAACCATGGAGTGTCTAGACAAAGATAACCAGAATTGTGAAGAGCTTTAGGAGCATGCCCAAATGCTTTAAACAGGGCTTCTTAAACCTTTTCCATTCGTGATCCCTTCTTGTCCAAGAAATTTTTACACAACCCTGAGTATATAGATATATAAAATAGGCATACAAACCAAATATTTACTAATAATAAATTACAATTTTATGACCCCCCACATTCAGTTACATGATCACATGTGGGGTCTCAACCCATAGTTTAAAAAGCTGAGCTTTCGATGAATAGCTGAAGGAAATGGGAGTACTTAACCCAGAAAAGAGCCACTAGGAAAACATAATTTTTTTCAATAATTTGAAGGAGTGATGTGATAAAGGACTGCCATGGGTCTCTCCTTTCCTTTCATCCACATTAATTAAGATTTTCCCTAAAAACAAAGAAATTGGAATTTGATTATCTTCAGGATAAATCAAGTTATGCTTCCCTTAACAGAGTTTCTTAGTGGCCTCTGGCTGTGTTGACATGGCTTCCTGGTCACCTGGAAGCATAAAAGTAACCTCTCTGTAGGGTCAGTGCCCTTCAGGCTTGGTAGATTCCAGATGACCATGAGAATTCTCACTCCCTGCTGTGTTGAACAAATGTGCTTCCATATGGAGACAAGGTGGAATTGTATCTATGAAAGCTAATTGTCTCTCTATCCTCATTGCCTGTCCTTACTATGTTAAAGCCAAGCAAACCTCCTTTTATTAATTGTTCAGTGACCAAGGAGTCTTCTTTTTATCCCAATATACAAGGTGTCATCATCAATTAGGTTCTATAAGTCTGCAACATGAAAGAGGGACAAGATTTGGCTTATTGGGCTCTTTGAGAATAGAATCAGGAGTAATATCTGGGATTTAAAGAGCAGAAAATCTAGCCTTCATATATGGAAACACTTCCTAATGATTAGAAATTAATCAAAAGTGAAATGGGATGACTGAGGAGATAGAGATTTCTTCCTCATAAGAGATCTTTGAACAAAGGCTGGATAAACACTTATTGTTGCTAAAGGGAATTCTTATTTGGGTAAGGTTTGGACAAAACCACTGATGAGATCTCTTGTTTACTCTAAGATTCCATGATGTCCCAAAGCTGGTGGGGAAGTGGAAGAAAGAATTAGGCAGAACAGGTATATTTTCCTCAGGCCCCATAAAAGGCCAATGGATCCAACTCAAAGGAACCTAGATAACTGGGTATCCCCCAATTTTCTAGCAAGAGACATCTACAGTCAGGCTGTTTTCTAGGTTCCTACCTAACAAAGTTCGCTGCTCCTGTATAGCAGAAGATGGGACATGGTGGACATTGGGATAGAATGGATGTTGGAGCCTATGGTTAGTTTCATTTCCATTAAGATGTTCAATATAAAAATTCCCAGTTGGGGAAGCATGCAAAGAAAGGAGATGATGGATGACAAATTTTGCATACTTCATAATTTTTTCCCCTCAAATAGATTCAGGATTTTGGACAAGCTAAAGGATCCAAGCTATAAGAGACACACTTCCTCATTTTACAGGTGAAGAAATTGAGGTTCAGTGGGTCCATGAGGTAATATCAGATAGGACACCTCAGGGTCAGTGTTCTTCCCACTCTACCACACATCCAATCATTTCCTTTAACGTGGTTATATTAATAATCTATGCCCAAGTGGTGATACTTCTCCAAAAACTCACATTTTGGGGGGGCACTCTAAGATTTCAAAAGGGTCTAGATTATAGGTCTGCAATCTCTTTCAGCTCTATGATTCTATGTTATGTAGCAAGCTTCTTTGGACTCACTCTCCCAAACCACATGCACACCAGCAATTTAGATTCACAGAGATTATGAAAATCTCCCCCTCAAAGTTCTAGGGGTACTCTTAAGGGTTTATGGAGTTTTCTCTAATGTTTTCAATTCTAGCTCTTATTCCAGGATTTTCTTGATAATATCATTTGTCATTGCAAGTTAATATCTCAATGTTATTGATATTAGGGATTAGCACTCTAGTATTATTTTAATCCATTGGTTGTTTTCCTGTTTTGATCAACTCAAGTCAATAAGCATTTATTAAGCACCAACTGTATGCCAGGTACTATGTTAAGTGTTGGGGATACAAAAAAAAGCAAAAGTTACTTCCTACTCTCAAGGAACTAGCAATCTAATCGGAGAAACACTATAAAAACAAGATATAAATGGGGTTAATTGAAGATAATCAACAAAGGGAAGGAAATGACATTAAGGTGGATCAAGGAAAGCTTCCTGTAGAAGATGAGATTTTAGCTGGAATTTGAAGGAAATCAGAGAAATCAGGAGCCAGAGATGAGGAGGGAGAGAATTCCATACATGGGGGGGATGACATTGAAAATATTTGGAATTGGGAGACGGTGTTTCTAGTAGGAGAATCAGCAGGAAGGTGATGTGCATCACCGAGTACAGCACAGAAAGGAAGGCATCAGAAGATTTTAAAAAGAGGAGGTTATCATAAGCTTTGAATGCCAAACAGAGGATTTTATATTTGATCTTGGTGTGACCTAGAGAAATATCCAACAAAGAAGAGGAGAACCAAGACAAAATAGTATAACAAAAATCTAGAGAGAAAATGAGATCATGGAGAATGATTAAAGTGTCAAAGACAGAAGAGAAATAAAAAAGGATGAAGCCTGAGAAAAGCCCATTAGATTTGACAATTAACCAATTCAGATCAGTTAACTTTTACAAAGGGCTATTTACTGAAAATATACTGATAGAAGTGAAAAACATTCCCCTAAATAGGTTATATTTTCTTAGCCCTCTATGCTTTAGAGGGATCAGATTAATCGTTGCTTAAAACACCAGCTCTGAAACCTCCCTGAACCCATTCAACAGCTTGTTTCTAATATCAATGCCCAAGTCACTTTGCTCCCAAAGCCACATAAAGAGGGAGCACAATGGTAAAACAGAAAGTGGGCTCAAACTAATAGTAGAAGCTCCAAAAATTCTTCCCATTACACATTTCACTTTTGCTTGTGCCCTGGCTGATGGATTTGCCTTTCAGGACATTGCATTATGCCTAGCAGGTTGATTCACTACTAGACCTGCTCCTCAGGGCTGTCCCCTTACTGAATGTGACCACATGACTCTTAAGTAGTCTACTATCTTGTCAAGCTCTCACAATGTCTTGTACAACAAGAAGAGAACATACAAACAGGTGACCCTACCCCACTCATAGACTGCCTACAATGGTTGACCCAGTGGAAAGGAAAGGTGCCTTCCCCTTCCCCTCCTCAAGCTCAAGGATTGTCTCCACGATACTTGGCAAGTAGGAAGGAAAGTGAGGGAGGAAATGAGTCTTCTGCCTCCACTCCCTCCCCCATTGCCCAACCTCCTTCACAGCATAATAATGGGGAATCATATAAAACAATAGATATGAAAGGATTTTGCTAACTGCACAAAACATAAGAAATCTCAAGTTATTAAAAAGTGCAATGGCATGGGAAGCCAATCCCTTCCAGTGTTTCACTCACCACCCATCTCCCTTGCCCCTTTTGTTTCTTGCTACCCAGATTAATGGCAACATAAAAAGAATTCCACTCCCAATGCTGCAGAACCATTTTTCCAGAGCCCAGCTGTTGTTACCATCCTGCTCCCTTCTTACATGGCCTTGGGAGCAAAGTGATTCGGGCGATGATATTAGAAACAGGCTGTTGAGTAGTAATGGCACATTCATTTCAAGCATGTGCTGGGGAGCCAGAAGCAATTCGGGGCCAAGGCATTTTATTTGTCTCGAATTGAGGCTTGCGACAGCTCCAGCATCCCCATCTTCATTTGACTTCCCTCTGTCGTGGAATGCTGGGCTCTTCTCTAGTCGCTTGGCGACCCTTTTCTGGATGGGGAAAGCCATTTTTCTAGCAACCGAGGAGTTGACATGAGGCTACAAGATTGCAGAAGGGAGACAGCAGTCAGTGGAATGTGGGAGAAGGGATGGTCCTCATTTTTAGCCACATTGCTCTGTGCTGGGTTGAAGAAGGAACATAGATGATGCATTGAGGTTGGGCTATGGATGTATGCTTGTGTGTAAGGGACAGCAGATGGTCTCTGCTGTTACAAGGTACCTTGGACATGGATAGAGCTGTATGACATAAGGAACACCAGATTTAGCATTAAAAAGTTTGAGGTCAATTTCTGGCTCCTTGTCATACTATCTGTGTGTCTTTGGGCAAACCAATGAAAGGGAGCAAAGATGAGTGATTTGTAACCAGAGGTCGCTTGATTTCTCTGACCTCAGTTGCCCCATTTGTAAAATGTCTGAGAGCCCTCCTAGCTAAGGATCTAGGAAACTATGAAAGAACCTGTAAGAACCTCAGTTTCTTAATTTATAAAATTAGGGACTAGATGGCTCCCCAAAGTTCTTTTTCCCTTGAAATTCTAATGATCCTATACTTTGTTTGAAATCCTGCTCTTTGCTAGGAACCAGTAATCAATCAGATAAACCAATTCACAGTCATAGAGACATCTTGGGATCAGTGTATCCCTGGTCCTTTCTCAATGACCTCCTTGTTCATTTCAACCCACCCCTCAAATGAACTGAACTCTATTAAAGACTTTTCTCAAGTCCCCCACCCCACAAATCTCAACTTGATAGGAATTACAGGGACACTGTTACAAATGATAGAACATTAAATTTGAAATGAGAAGACAAGAGTTTCAGTTCTAATGCTTGCAAGTTGTGTCGTTTTGAAAAAGTTCCTGAGGTCTCAATGTTTTTGCCTGCAAAATGGGCATACCAAAACTTACTCTACTTACAAGCTTGTTATGAGGCTCAAATGAAATAATAAAGTCCCTTATAACTGTAAAAGCCCAACAAGAGTGAACTATTAGCTTTAATAGTCATTTCTGCTTTCTCTGTGTGGCAGATACGGCAGAGGGGAAAGATTAAGGGACATAAGTTACATAAGTTCTCCTACTTCACTTTCACCACAAATAGGAATTCTGGAGAGAAAGAGAGGCAGAGACAGAGACAGAGACAGAGAGAGACAGACAGAGAGAGAGAGACAGAGACAGAGACAGAGACAGAGAGACAGAGACAGAGAAAGAGAAGATATCTAAGACATTATTACTTCAGCCATGCTTGAGGAACGCTGTGGATAAAGGCAAGTAGGTTCAGGGAGTTTGAAAAACCAGTGTTTTAGGAGGTTGGAGCTTGGAGGCAGAGAAGAAGACAGTCATCCAGGCAGCAAACTTACTGGGGGAGGTGAGAGTACCTGAAAAGGTGTAGTAAACCTTAAGGAGGAAGAGTGGTTGCTAAGTGATGGAGGCAGGAGGGTCTGAGAGGCAGTGGGGAGCAGTGGGAAGCATACCAGCTCCTCCTCCTGGCCTTGTGTGTCAGTGGGTGGGAGAGAAGGAGCAGCCAGCCTTGGAAAGGATGCCTAGACGTATTCGTGTCTCCAGTGAGCACCCGAAGATGGAAAGGATGCAAAAGGAAGAGATCTGCGATGAAGTGGGATTTAATGATGAAGAGTTCCAGAAGGCACAATGGAGAGGGAGGGTAGAGGAGAATGGGGACTGAGGAGGGCTCATCTTTCCTTCCTTCCTTCTATCTTTCCTTCCTTCTTTGCTTTATTCTTTCCTTCCTTCCTTAACATGTGCTGATCTCAAATGAGTTAAATGTTGGGAATAAAGAGAGAACAGTACATTTGTATCCAGAGATGATCTTTGTCCCTTCCTCCCCATCACTTATCATGATCTCAGGTCTCTTGCCCATGGGATATTGATTTCCAGGCCAGGTAACTGGTTTGAGACAATTTAACCCAGTGGACAGGTAGGACAAGATTTAGGGAGTAGTAGTCTTGGGTCCTCTATAGCCTGTGCTCTACCAGGGGAATGGAAACATAACTTCCAAGGCATTAATGCCAGAACCAAAGGCATGGTCGCCCTATATTAGATTCTGTTCTATCTCTGTTACCTTGGATAAGTCCTTTTGTCAGTCTGAACCTCAATTTCCTCATGGAGAAAGTGAGATCAGTTTAAATGATTTCTCAGTTCCCTTCCAGATCCTATGAATAATGATAATGTGAAAGGGCATATGAGGCAATTTACAGAATGCAGGAAAGACACAATCTCTGCCCTCGGTTACCTTACAAATTATGAAGAAAAGACAGAATCCAGATGCTAGGCATTTGTTTGTATCATCCCTTCATCCACATGGCAATCACATTTCACCCTATGTGGTATGCTCACTGCCTGCCTGCACCACTCAGGAGTGAGTCGCAGGAGATAAAAGCTCAAGAAACAAGCTGGAGCCTTACAAGGGACTGGTAAATCTGATTCCCTGATTCCCTCTGCCTCCCACCCACATCACTGCCAGCAGCATCTCTCTCCCTGCACACACTCCTTAAACCCAGTACCTTTCTCTGCCTAGAGAGCATGGTTACCTTCAGATATGAGCTCCCTTAATGGCCCATTCCACTTCAGTTTCAATGTATATTGATAGGAGTATTCACCAATAATGTTGCTTTGCACAAAAACTAATTTTCTTATTCATTGCACATCAGTCTCATTAAGAACCCGAAATACATGTGACATCTCAAGAGGAAAAAACTTCCATTCTGGAAGGTCTTTATCAGAATGTGTATGCACAGTATTGACACTATTTGGATACTAGGTCTTTCATAAATAATGGATGGGGGTGTGATGAGGACCACTGCTCACTAGAAACCCATTCATTAATATTATTCATTTCACCACCACCCCCAAAAGAGACAGATAAGCAAATAAATGAAAATTCTGAAAGATTACTAGTGCTGGATCAATACTCCTAAGACCTCTGTTGATTATACCATCCTGTTCTCCTAGAGCACATGGGACATTTACAGGGAATAAGGAGCCCCTGATGTATAATAATTACCCTTCAATGGAACAGAGGAATCCAGAAGCGGTATGGTCTGATGTGGGGCTCCAGCTTTGCTTTTTGACTGTTGACACACTTCCTCCATTTTGTTTAGGACTATATTGTTTTTGTGAAGCAATATTTTATCATGTAGTGAATGTGGAAACTGTCAGAAATAACTACATTTCCCACCATGCTGTGGGCCAAAGCACATAACATAAAGCATAAGGAAGGGTAAATAATAGAGAAAAAGAATCACGAGAAAAGAAGAGAATAATTTCCTGAGAAACGATAAGTGATGCCAGTGGCAGATAAAAAATATTAGCTGTGAGTCCAGAGGCTAAGGCTTCTTGAACTGAGGATGGGAGTAAAGTGGAGAATGTAGAAAGCAGCTCTCATCAGATAGGTGGAAACTCCTAACCTGGGACTCAATGTGAGCTGGTGGAGCAATGGAGGTACTTCTAGACTATGCTGAGGGGCTTTTGGATTATAATCAGTTCTTAAACCTAGAGAAATTAGAGAAATGAAATTCTTAGAGGAATTCCCAAGTCATTCTCAGGAAACGCGGGGGATGAAGAAGAATGCCAACACGATCCTCTCTGTAGAAATACCAATTCTACCCACGTTTCAGTAGATTCCTTATCCATGTGAATTTATTCCTTGTTTCTGGACTTTAATCTTGTAAAAGTCCCATTTATGTTTTGCTTCTAATAAACATGTTTTTGTTCAAAATACTTTTTTGTTTGTCTTGGTTGTTAGTAGGAAAGCAGACTCAAATACCCTGGAAATAGGTCAAGTTCAGATTGATCTGGGGGATCTTCCAAGATGGAACCTGGTTCATTTATCCTTAGATGACACATGGATTGTGGTAACTCTCTCAGCACATAATAAGGACATAGGGATAAACTTTGATATAACTATACAATCCAAATTATTTGAGGAGAGAAGGAAGAAGAGAGGGAAGAGAGGGAGGGAGAGAGGGAAGGAGGGAGGAAAGAAAAGAAGAAAGGGAAGGGAAAGGAAGGGAAGAGAATGGAAGGGAAGAGAAGGGAAGGAAGGGAAGGGAAAGGAAGGGAAAGAAGGAAGGAAGGAGGGATGGAAGGAAAGAAAGAAATGAAAAAGGAAGGAAAGAAGAAAGAAAGAAGGGAAGGAGAAAGGGAGGGAAGGAAGGAGGAAGAAGGAGGGAGATGTGTTGTTGAATTGGAACTGGCCAGCTGGGTCTTTCAATATGCTTTTTGAAATTAAGAATTTTGAATTTCAGATGGTTCATTTTAATAGGAAAGGGTCAGAAAACTCAGCTGAAGATTGGCAGAGGGAATAGATTTATCCCCAAAAGGAGATTGTTCCAGTGCCTCTGCAGTATTCACTGATATGCTTGAAAAGGAGAGAGAAGATTTTACAATGGGGAGACCAACCTCAATTTAGTCATTCAAGAAGAGTCAGTTATGAAAAAAAAGCAATTTTGAGGACTTTTTTGCACTTCTTAAAAAGTATATAGGGGAAAAATATTGCTCTTGCCTACCAGCCTCCCTCATTTTCAATAATATCCTATGGCAGAAGCACATTTTTATAGGAGATAAGTGTTATCATGTGTAATCTAAGAGAGAAATTTAAGTGCATTAATTTCTGGACTCCAGCTTTCTGTGAAGACATAGAATTCAGTGCCTAAATTTTGGATGAAACAATGGATGAGATTGGGGAATCTTCTCCTGGTTCCAGGATGAGGGTTCTGATTTTTCCTGAAGGTATCTAGCAGTGTCCTAACAAAGGACTGTGCCTGATTCTGACACTGGAATTGGTAAAGATTATGGCTAAGAAGGGGAGCCACTTGCCCAGCCCAGAAGAGATGCCTTAAATTGGGAGTATTTGAAAACTCTTCCAACAGTGCATCAGTGTGCCTTTCTAATCAAAGCCTCTTTGACATTGATGGGTGTGAGGTGAAACCTCAGAGGTATATACTTATAAATGGCACAAATCATGGAAGGAGAGTTGATATATTAGATAGTAGAGCTGGGATTTTAAAAGATCTCCACAAGTTAGAACAACAGATTAAATCTTTTGAGAAAAGACCATGCATTTAGAGGAGTCAGGAACATACAGTCCAACTTCCTCATTTTATCAATGGTAAAAATTAATTCTAAAGAGCTTAAATATAGATAAATGTGAAGTCCTACATTGACGTTCAAAAAATCAACTTCCCCCAAATGGGGAAGATATGACTAATCCAGATTTCAATAATCTATCAATCAATGTTTATTTAAACACCTATTATGTGCTGAGCACTAGGGATAGAAGACAAAAGTTAGTTCCCCCTTCAAGGAAATCACTATCTAATGCAACAAAAAAAAACAAATATGTGCAGACAAACTATATACTGTATAAATAAGAAATATTCAACAGAGGGAAGGTGCTAAAATTAAGAGGCAATGGGAAAGACTTCCAGAAGAAGTTTGCATTAAAAGGAAGTTGGGGGCAGGGGCAGCTAGGTGGTGCAGTGCATAGAGCACTAGCTCTGAAGTCAGGAGGACCTGTGTTCAAATTTGATCTCAGACACTTAACACTTCCTAGCTGTGTGACCCTGGGCAAGTCACTTAACCCCAATTGCCTCAGGAAAAAAAAAGCTGAGGAAACTAGTTGGCAAAGTGAGAGCATTAAGGGGTCAGAGAAGAGTATTCTAGGGATGGGGCAGAGCCAAAAAAAGTATATATATATATATATATATAAGGAATATTTAATTTGCCGATCAATAACATTGATCTACATCTTTGCAACTGTGAGAACTAGCCCTGTGGTCTTCCATCTGTGAAACTAGCAACCCAAAGAGGAAGTCCACTTTCACACTAAGAGGTCCTCTCTGTGAGCTTGTTTGTACTACATTCAGCCTAGAGAGCACCTGACCACAAAAACAGGTGATCAGGTTGCTTTTATTTTTCAAACTCTTTGCCTCATATCCCTAAATTGTATCCCCAGGGCAAAATATCTTCAAATTAGTCATATCTGGTGATTCCCCAATAAATTATCAGGATCTTCTTTAGAAGGGTAGCCAGTGTACAAAATAAGTTAAGCAATAAGCAGCTATTTTCTTCACTCCAAAAGAAATTCTTAAAATACAAAACACTCATAAGCACATATTGACAAATACATAGAAATATGCACAAATCTTTCACTCCTAATATATTCTCCAGGGAAGCTGATACTTAAAACATTAAAACTTGAAACCCGTTGTGGGACTACAAAACAGGAATTTTGCCTTCACCTTAACTTGACAGAACATTGTCTGAGTAACTCCCTAAAGGTCTGTATCTTTTAGGAAAGTAGGGCATCGTTTGAGCTCATCTTCCAAGTGGTGTTTATCTTCTATTTCAAAATGCAATAGAGATCACCTCTGGTATCCAAAGTGCCATCACCTCTGCCTGAGCAACCAGAAATTGGAAATAGAAGCCCCCAATCTCTTGAATTTGTGAGGTTGCCACCAAGGCTAGAAACACCTTTCTCTTGGGATAGCTGTTCAGACACTTGTACTCAGGGAAAGTAACACAAAAACACAAGTGGCCACCTGAAGCTTGAAGTCCAGGATTAGGTCTGTTTAGGGCAACTGTATGTTCTTGCTGACAGGAACAAAAGCAGCAATCTGAAGGGGGTATTTGAAGAGTTTGGATCTGTTTGATAATAGGGAAGAAAGAGAGGGGCAGTGAGCAAGTCACTTCTCTATGAAATACTCTTCCTAGTTCAATAGCTCTTTAATAAATCCTCACCCCTAACTCCCATCACAGGACCAAAGAACCCATGAAGGAATGACTTCATCACCTCAAAGCTGTCTTTCAACTATAGAACTTGCTTCTCCAGGAATGACTCTAGGTCTAGCAGGCTGACAGAGCTCCCTCAACTACACAGTTACACATATAAATTACACAATTACACATATAAAAGCAGTAAATAGATCTAGAATATGAGTTCTTTGGGGTAGGGGGACTCTGATGCTTCACAGTTAAATAGCATAATGGATACTGTGCAATAGATAGAGCACCACTTAATGGTTAACATGCAGGGAAGTTTTTACCATTATTTCTTCTGGGAAGACGAGCAAAGCTTTAACTGTATTTATGATTCTAAAGATGCAACTATATGTTGCCATCAGTTTTTATACATTGATATGTCAGGATTTTGCTTTTTCTTGTTTTTTGTTCCTTGAGAGAGATGGCAGATAGCTTGATGCTTATTTATGTTCAGTCCCATATAATAATTGAATGGGATTGACTATTCTTGAACATTGAGAGACAAGTTGAACCATAAGGAATATGGTGTGACATGTTGAGCAATGAATAAGTCTTTTTGGCCAGTCTTTTCCTACAATCTGCTTAAAGGTCTTCACTATCCTTCAAGCCTGACCATTTGCCAGAGGGCAACTAACCAAGTTGATGACAGCTCAGATAAGATTCCTGTTAGGATATTCCTTAAACTCAGATGAGGCAGAAGCTGATCCACTGTCAGAAGGGATGGTCTTGGCAACCAGTATGCTGCAAATAACTGGCAATGATGATTATTGCAGCAGAAGTCTGAGATGAAATTGGGCTACTTGAAGCCATTTCAAGAAGGGTTGTATCCCATTTAAAACAAGCTCTTCCCTGGGGTCAGAACAGCAATCTGGGGGGTTGCAATTATATTAAGTTATAACAAATGCCTCAGTTTCCTTATATATAAAATGAGCTGGAGAATGAAATGACAAACCATTCTAATATCTTTACCAAGAAAACACCAAATGGAATTATGAAGAGTCAGATATGATTGAAATGACTGAAGAACAATAGCAAAAACAACAACAATGAGCAACCTCTCCAAAAGGGTATATCTTTGCCTTGGAGAAAGAAGGAGCCTCAGTGGCAAAATTCTAAAAAGCTCTCTAGAAAATTAAAGCCCCTGAATAGAGAAACAGCCTAGGAGAAGCAGTTTCAGAAATAACATAGAGTGGAGGGCAGTAGTTGCTGAACACTGAGATGAAAATGGGTCAGGACTTTTGGCAGGTGAGTTACCTAATAAGTATTGACTTTCCCCAAGATAACTGAGGAATGATGGGAGATTGAGCACCCCTTTTTCATGTTTTTAACCTTGTCATTCTCTTTAATTGAATGCCTTTTGGTTCGAATTCATGCATCATTTGGCTTAGTCTGATATAAGGAGATATAACACAATTGGGATTTAGAACTGTAGTATTAAATATACAATATCCCAAAAGTCTTAGTATCATAAACAACACTAAGACATGGGTGCTATCCTGTACTTTTAATTCAATTGTAGCACAGATCTATAAGTAGATTTGGGAGGGGAGGAGAAAAGTACGGTGAGGGGGCCCTGAATGCTACTTGGAATGATCTTAAAAGTTAAAAAAAAAAGATTTTTGACTAAAGTTTCTTGTCAATTCTGAAGAAAAAGTAGATTTCAACTTATTCAATCAGTCATCCAAGAAGCAGTTGTTAAGGGACCGACTTTGTATCAGGCACTGGTCTAGGTGATGGAGATATGGAAACAAAAAAAAATTTCTCCCCTCAAGGAGATTACATTCTTTTGAGGGCCATGATATATACAAGCTGGACTTGAATGAATTGATATAAGAAGACATCCCCAATCTACTCCTTCATGAAAGTAGAGATCCACAGTGTTGCATATTACATATATTTTCAAAATTTTTCAGTATATTGATCAGTTGAACTGATTTTTTTCCCTCTCTAAAAATACTATTTGTGTCATGAAATTTCTACGGGGAGAAGGAAGGAGAAAGATACTTGAGATAGCAACAATGATAAGAACATTGATAAGCAACAAGGATAAGAAACAAGATAACTTACACCCAGAAAAGAGAACTATGGCAACTGAATGTGGATCACAACATAGCATTTTTCACTCTTTTTGTTGTTGTTTGCTTGTATTTTATTTTCTTTTTCATTTTTACTTTTTTCATCTGATTTTTCTTGTGCAGCAAGATAATTGTATAAATATGTATGCATATATTGGATTTAACATATAGTTTACGATATTTAACATATATTGGATTACTTGCTGTCTAGGGGAAGGGCTGGGGGGAAAGGGGAGAAAAATTGGAACACAAAGTTTTGTAAGGGTTAATGTTGAAAAATTATCCATGCATATATTTTGAAAATAAAAAAACTTTAATTAAAAAAAGAAAGAAGATAACAGGTTTAAATTTTTTTTCTAAAAACATAAACTACCCTTCCTTTCCTCTACATCCACCAAATCAAACACAGGGAAATACTCCATGAAGGCTGTAGAAGTTACAGGTATATTCACTCACTCAAATTTCTTTTCAAAAGTGTAAGAGTAAAAGCATAAGTTCCTTTTTTAATTAAAGCTTTTTATTTGCAAAACATATGTATGGGTAATTTTTCAACATTGACCCTTGAAAAACTTTTTGTTCCAAATTTTTCTCTCCTTCCTCCCCACCCCCTCCCCTAGATGGCAGGTAGTCCAATACATGTTAACTATGTTAAAATATATGTTAAATCCAAAATATGTATACATATTTATATAGTTATCTTGCTGCACAAGAAAAATCAGGTCAAGAAGGAAAAAAACTGAGAAAGAAAACAAAATGCAAGCAAACATTAACAGAGAGAGTGAGATTTCTATGTTGTGGTCCACACTCAGTTCCTACAGTCCTCTCTCTGGGTGTAGGTGACTCTCTTCATCACTGTACAATTGGAACTGATTTGAATCATCTTATTGTTGAAGAGAACCATGCCCATCAGAATTGATCATCAAATAGTCTTGTTGTTGCCATGTATAGTGATCTCCTGGTTCTGCTCATTTCACTCAGCATCAGTTCATGCAAATCTCTCCAGGCCTCTCTGAAATGATCCTGCAATAATATTCCATGACATTCATATACCATAGTTTATTCAGTCATTCTCCAATTGATGGGCATCCATTCAGTTTCCAGTTTCTTGCCACTACAAAAAGAGCTGCCACACATTTTTGCACACATGGCTCCCTTTCCCTCCTTTAATATCTCTTTGGGATAGGGGCAGCTAAGTGGTGCAGTGGACAGAGTACCAGCCCTGAAGTCAGGAGGACCTGAGTTTAAATCTGGTCTCAGACACTTAACATTTCCTAGCTGTGTGATCCTGGGCAAGTCACTTAACCTCAATTGCCTTAGCAAAAAAAAAAAAATGATCTCTTTGGGATATAGGCCCAGTAGAAACATTGATGGGGCAAGAATATGCAGATATGCACAGTTTGATAACTTTTTGAGCATAGTTCCAAATTGCTCTCCAGAATGGCTGGATCCATTCACAATTCCACCAACAATGTATCAGTGTCCCAGTTTTCCCACATCCCCTCCAATATTTGTTATTATCTTTTCCTTTCATCTTAGCCAATCTGACAGGTATGTAGTGGCAACTCAGAGCTGTCTTAATTTGCATTTCTCTGATTAATAGTGATTTGGAGCACCTTTTCATATGACTAGAAATAGTTTTAATTTCTTCATCTGAAAATTGTCTGTTCATATCATTTGGCCATTTATTGATTGGAGAATGGCTTGAATTCTTATAAATATGAGACAATTCTCTATATATTTTAGAAATGAGGCTTTTATCAGAACCCTTAAATGTAAAAATGATTTCCCAATTTATTGTAAAAGCATAAGTTTCAAAAAGCCAAATTCCCTAATCCCCTTTAAGGGCAGCTATGTGGTACAGCAGATAAAGCAATGGACCTGTTGTTAGGAAGATTCAAGTCCAAATTCAGCCTCAGACACTTGTGAGGTGTGTGACACTCGCTAAGTCATTTAGCGTTTGCTTTTACTCATTTGGGCCAGAATGCTCCCAAACATCAAGATTGGTTTGATAAAAATTATGGGGTAATTCAGAAGCTACTAAACAAAAAAAAAAAAAAAACAAGAACTTCACACAGTTTGCTAAGCAGAATAATTTGTCTATTTCTAAAAATGCAGCATTTAACTTCATCAAAAGTAAGTGCAAGTGAAGCTTAGAGAGATGCAGGACTCTTGGATCAGTAAGAAAGCAGATGAAATTCAGTTTTATGCAGATAATAACCATTCAAAGTACTTTTATGATGCTCCAAAGGCTTTTTATGGACCAAAACTTATGGTGCATTTCAACTACTCAACACTGATAGAACCACATTGACTAGAGATAAGGACACAATCATGGAGAGGTGGACTGAACACTTCCATTGTATTCTCAACAGATTGTCACTAACCAGTACTGAAACCACTGATCAACTTCATCAGTCCCTCTCTAGTCAAATTTCCAGGTGAAGAAGAGGTTAAGAATGCCATTAGGTTTCTCTTGTATAACAAAGCACTTGGTACTGTTTCTATTCCAACTGAGATTTACAATGCAGGGGGTCCCACATGTGCAAGAATGTTTGTGGCAGCCCTTTTTGTAGTGGCTAGAAACTGGAAACTGAAAGGATGTCCATCAATTGGAGAATGGATGAATAAATTATGGTATATAAATGTCATGGAATATTATTGTTCTGTGAAAAACGACCAGCAGGATGATTTCAGAGAGGCCTGGAGAGACATGAACTGATGCTAAGTGAAATGAGCAGAACCAGGAGATCAATATACACGCAACAACAAGACTATTTGACGATCAATTCTGATGGATATGGTCTCCTCAATAATGAGATGATTTTAACCAGTTCCAATTGTTCAGTGATGAAGAGAGCCATCTACACCCAGAGAGAGGACTGTGGGAACTGAGTGTGGACCACAACATAGCAATCTCACTCTCTATTGATGTTTGCTTGCATTTTGTTTTCTTTCTCAGTTTTTTTTTTCCTTTTTGACCCGATTTTTCTTGTGCAGCAAGATAACTGTATAAATATGTATACATATATTGGATTGAACATATATTTAACATATTTAACATGTATTGGACTACCTGCCATCTAGGGGAGGGGATGGGGAGAAAAAGGGGATAATTTGGAACAGACGGCTTTGCAAGGGTCAATGTTGAAAAATTACCCATGCATATATTTTGTAAATAAAATGCTTTAATAAAAAAAATAAGAAAAAAAAGCAGGGGGCCTACTGTTCATACAAAAGCTGACTGGAATCTTCCAGAGTATATGGTATGGTATGAGGAGGTTATCTCCCAGAGTTTTAGGATATTTCCAATGTTCCTCTCTATAAAGAAAAAGAAAATAGGTTGTCCTATGACAATCAAAGATGGAATATCTCTCAATTATTGCTGGCCAGAGTCCTCCTTAATAGGCTGATCCTTCATCTAGAAGATGGTCATCTACCCAAAAGCCAGCATGGCTTCAGAAGGAGCTAAGGAATGGTGGAGATGGTGTTTGCTGCTCAATAACTCCAGGAGAAATGCCAGGAGCAAAACAAAGGTCTGTACACAATATTCTTTGCTCCAACCAAGGTCTCTGTCATGAGGACTTATGGACGTTCATGACAAAATTTGGTTACCCAGAAAAGCTTGTCAATAATTATGTGTTAGACATGCTGGCACAAGTTCTGGACAATGGAAAATGCTCTTGGTGCTTTCCCAGTCACCAGTGGAATGAAGCAGGACTGTGTACTTGATCCCATGATTTTTAGCATAATGTTTTCAGTGTTGTCAGATGCCTTCAATAAAATGAAAACAGCATCAAGGTCAGCTACTACACTGAAGCAAATTATTTAACATAAAAAGGCTATAAGCCAAGACTAAGTAAAGGGAGAGTTGGTTTGTGACTTTATTTGCCAATGATTGTGCATTCAATGCAGCCTCTGAGATTGAGATAAAATAGAATATGGATTGGTTCTTCACCACTTGTACTAATTTTGAACTGACACCACAAAATTGACAGAGGTTTTCCTCCAGCCAGAACCACCCCATCCATTTGGTGGTTGATGGTGAAACCGTCAACTAGGTCAATGTTCGGGAGGTTCCAAAGTAAACTGTGGTGCTAAACAACTATATGATAGTTTGGAAATTCTTTATCATTGCTTTTTAAGCTGTTATGGGAATCTTTAGTCCCTCAAATCCCCAAATCCAAATCATGTCCCTCAAAAAAAAGCACAAGAACTATGTGGAAACTGAGGCTGTGGAACTCACTTGCTCTCAATGTCTCCTCTGATTCATATTAAAAATAAAACTGAAAAAACACTAAAAGCTAACAGGACATCCAGATTATCCAAACTTGATAGAGCACCAGGCTTGAAGTCCAAAACATTCATCTTCTTGAGTTCAAATACAACCTCAGGCACTTATTTATTAGCTGTGTGACCCTGGGTAAATCACTTAATCCTGCTTGTCTCAGTTTCCTCTTCTGTAAAAGGAAGAGAAATGTGAAGTGCCTCCAGTATCTTTGACAAGAAAACTCTGAACAATAGCAAAAGGTAAGAGAAGAAATCAAGATCATTACCCTTTATCCTGCTGGGCCACATTGCTGACTTTATTATGTATATCTGTCAGCAACAATGACAACAATATAAAACATTCTGGCTTTTGTACTGTATCTCTGCCAGCTCAATCCCTCACAGTCTCTCTCCATTAAACAAAATTGAATTCTTTTTTAATATTTCCTTGTAAACTCCTAGAGAACAAGAGCTGTGTCTAAAGCTTTGAATTTTCCTCAGTGCCCAACCCCATCCTTTGCACAAAGTAGGCACTCAATGAATGTGGAATTAAATTTGATATTACTCTTTCAGGATGAGTAATAAACTCCAACATTATACATGTAGGGTCACATCATTGTAGGGGACTTGGATTCAAATTGTGACTCTGTTACTTACCTATCTATGTGAATTAGGGAGAGTCTTCTGGTTTCATTTTTCCTCTATAAAATTGAGATGGGGATGGGAGTGGAATTGGATGATCTTTCAATTCAGTTAAATTCAATAAACATTTATTAAGTGCCTACTAGGTACCAGGCACTTTGCTAAACTCTTCAAGGTCCCTTCCAACTCAAGATCTTATAAGGTGAGATTGTAAGCTTCTTGAGGGTAAAAAGAGTCCTTTGCCTCTTTTGTAATAGCACAGTGATTAAATCATATATAGTACATATTTAATCAATGCTTATCGACTGATTTATTAAGGTTATGGCCAACAAGGGAAATGGAAATAAATGAAATTGTCAACCCTAATTAAATGATCAAGGAGCCACAGAAGCTCTGAACTGCTGTTAACTCTAAAGAATAAACAAACAGGGGTAGCTAAGTGGTGCAGTGAGTAGAGCACCAGCCCTGAAGTCAAGAGTACTTGAGTTCAAACTTGACCTCAAACACTTAACACTTCCTAGCTGTGTGACCCTGGGCAAGTCACTTAAAGCCAATTGCCTCAGGGAAAAAAGAATAAACAGAGCTAATACAGGTTATTAAAACCACAGTTAACTCTAAAAATGAAGTAAAACTAAACAAAACTAAAAAGAGCATAAGCAAAAAGTTTTCTTTATCTCATTGGAAGAAGGAAACTAGACATATGTGTGTCAGGCTTTCTCCTAGGAGGAGGACCACTCCAGTGTGGACAAATATCAATACTTATACCAATGGCTATGTGATAGAAACAATGAGACAAGTTTGATCCAGAGCAGGACTTCATGACCAGAATACCATTTCTGTTTAAATTCAAAGACCAAATGGTGCTGTTATGAAATAATTCTGGGATTTTGCTGTGGTTGAGTTCTTCCAGAGGGTGAGTCCATAGGATTGTTGATATGCTAAGTTCAGGGCACAGCTTTTTGAGCCTTAGCTGTGGAAAACAGGGTGTCTCCTAATAGTAAAGAAAAAAAAAGATGTGGTCTTGCCATAAGAATCCTGGCAAAACAAAAGAGAACAGTGCAATAATAATAACTAATAATAATGACCAAAGACTGAAGAAAAAGATGTGAGAAAAGGGCATCTCCTTCTCTTCCTTGCAGAAGTGGAAAATTATAGATTATAGTGACATCAGCCCCCTGACTTTCTCTGAACAGAACCCTCCCAGCTTGAGGGTGTTTTCTCTGGTTTTCCCTTAGGTCTAGAATACTCTTCCTCCTCACCTCTTTCTCCTGACTTTCTTCAAGTCCCTGCTAAAATCCCACCTTCCACAAAAAAGTCTTTCCTGATCCCCCTTAATTCTAGAACCTTTTCTTGGTTGATCATTTTCAATTTATCCTTTCTATAGCTTGTTTGTACACAATTGTTTGCCTGCTGTCTCTCCCATTAGAATATGAGCTCCTTGAGAGCAGGGACTGCATTTTCCTTTATCCAATACTTAGCACAGTGTCTGACACATGATAGGAGCTTTATCTAAATATTTATTGACTGATCAACTAAGTATATACTGTCAAATATTGTTCCTCTATCAATTAGCTTTGCTGAATTGCCATTTCCTCCTTCCCTGAACTTTTAAAATCTTCATTATGAAACATAACTTTCTGGGTTAGGATATATTTGGAAATATGTCAAAACAAAAAGTATCAATAAATATAAGATAATTTTCAGAGTATAGACATAACATTAAAAAACAGTCCCATAAGAGGCTCATTATCTGCAGAAATTGTGAAGACAGAGATCTAGAGGTTATTGTAGCATCCTTTAATAAGAACAAAGAGATCTTTGTTAATTTGTGCTCAGTTCCTTCCTCTAAATGCTATTGTTCTCAAGTACTACCTAATATTTTGTGTTTAATCACAGTTCCAGCACCATAAGGTGAAACATTGGTGGTAAGAAGTAGCAGTTTGTGTTATGGCACAAATTCAGAAATCAATAACTGCTTGACATTCTAGAAAGCATTCTCATGCTGGCAAACCCACTTTTCAGAAGGCAATGAAGTAGCTAAGTAATGAGAATGCTTTTTGAGCAAGAAAAACATGGTAGAAATACAGTAGATCCTGAAAACTTTAAGCTCTTACCTTGTGTTTGGAACAGGTGCATTTTTTTTATCAGACACTGCCTATGCCCATCCCAGATGGCACCTAAAAATCAATACCTGATACTTCCCCCAAGGGGATACCCTCAATCTCCTGGAAGGAGATTCAGGCTAACAAAGACATCAAGCAACAAGGCTTTCTTTTTTTGAACACAGTAATGGACATAAAACTAAATCCACAGCTGTTTTTTTAAGAAACAAAAATTGTCATCTCCTCGTGACTTAGCACCCATTGTCCCACAGAATATTTCATAGTTCTCCAGATTTATACTACAATCCTATGTGGCCATCTGCATTGTTGCAAAAATTCAAGTTTTCTAGAATAGAGCCACAACCAGGAATCCTGCTATTTTGGATAGATTGAGGTATAAGGGATGACAAGGAAATGACCTGAAGATAGTTCTTGTCCTTGTAACAAAAGATGGCAAAGGAGAAAGAGAGAGACTCTGGGACTCTATTATTGGAAAGGACAGTTAAAGAGGGAGTCAGATGGGGCTAATATGGTGAAAGCTTACCTGAGGTGCTAAAAAAAATCTCAGGACCCTATTTTAGTTGGTATGCCTCTAGAGCACTATCAATCAGTCAGGTGTAATCATTCTAGGAGAAAGAACAGCTTATCCTGGAGACAAACCAGCCCAGACCTCCATCGTGCAAAAGGAGCAGGAAATGAGCATGGTAGTGAGGGAGATTGATGGGGCATTAACAAAGGGATGCTCCTGGAGCAGGACTTTGACAGGCACCAGAGAGAATAGAAAAGGAGAGTTTAGTCAGCAGATCTAGTGATATATGATGGTACAGGGTCAGTAAAGGATTGAGATCCAATGAACCACCATAAGAAAGTAGCACCATCCCTTCCCTCCACACACAGGTAGCATCCTCTGGGATAAAGCCCTGATCACTCCACTATCATTATAGCTTTGCTGAAGAGTAAAGGTTTTTGGTTGGCCCTACTTTCTCCAGAGAGATACCTGAGCAATCCTTTCAACTTACCATCCTGTATCCATAGGGGATGCGGAGAGATTTGTATCATCCAGAGCAAGTCTTTAATCAGGTTTGCTCTGCCATTTGAGAATCTCTTTACTAGCCCCTCCTTTGGGTCTTGTTTTTGTAGTACCAGACAACCCAGATCTCACTCTCTCCTCCCTCCTCCTGTTGCTTGTGCTGCTGCCCCTATCAGTGCTTTCTACTCCCAACAATTCTTTCTACCAGAGCTGTCATTTCTTGCTCTCTGCCCTCTTTTTCAGGGAAGCTTTATAGCTCTTTGAAAGGGAGCTAACTGGTGCTAACGTTCCCCAAGGCTATCTGAAGCATTTCTGGCCTGCCTGGGGTCAAATGCCTCTAGTACATGTAGTACCTTTCTGATAATAATAACAATAACATTGAAAGCTTAAAACAATTGTATAACTGTCATCTCATTTTATCCTCCCAACAACCCTGAGTTATAAGTAGTATTGTTATTCCTAATTTGCAGATCAGGAACTGAAGGAGATAAAATAGAAGTTACATGACTGGCCTGGGGTCACACAGCTATGAAATAGCCCTCACCAGTAGTCTTGACTTTCATTTTGCCACTAGACTTCTGTGACTAGAGGGAAGAGAGAGGCTGAGGAGCTGGTGCAGTTTTGCTTCACTTCACTCCAGTTCATTTGCAACTCAAGACATCAACCTGATAATGTCATTGATTCTCTTTGAGAATGAAGGATGAACAACGATAACAACAACAGCAACACTGGTGTCATTGTGACACTGTCTACCGCAACACTGACCTTTGATTTCCTACAGCCTTATCTTCCACACAAAATGGTCCATCAAGTAGCTCTGTGTGTTTGTGGTGGTGGGGGGTAACCTGTTGATCAACCAAAACTTAGACTGGGTGATTTGGTTCCATTCATTATAGTCTTTCTCCAGAGGTCAGATAGTGGGGTTCCCCCCAAAAAACATGCATGGTCTGTTGGTTAGGTTTGACAAAAAAACCTCCCATGCCCTTTTCATTTGCTTTTCTGTTCCCCATCAGCTACCTTCATGACCATATCATATCTGAGCCTTGATAAAACATAGTGGAATAAGGAGCAAAGTTGGCCTCCAGCGGCTGGGCACACATAAATGCCACCATGCATAAATGAATAAATGAAAAAAAACATTTATTAAGCTTACTGTGTGCCAAGCACTACACTAAATAATGGGAATACAAATACAGAAGCAATGACAGTCCCTTCTTTAAAAGAGCTTCCTTTCCAATAGGACAAAACAATACATATAAGGGAATGGTGACCAAGGAGGGAGATTTTGACTTGGAAAGTTCCTGATGTAGTTAATTTAAAGAATAAGGGAGTAGGTTGACACATTTTTACCCTAATAATAATGGCAATATCAATTTGCTTAGGTTCTGGAACTGTAAGGGAGAAAGGGTACAGAAGTACAAAAGAGGCTAATGAAAGAGCCGCAGTGTAGGATGGGAGCTTATATATTGTGACCTACTATATGTAGACAGCCTACAGAGCTGGAGTATATGAGGCATTCACCACACCGATGGGGATGGATAGAAGGTAGAACATAATACTTGAGATGGTGGTAGAGAATACAGAGCTGAAAGGGTTAATTCCTCCACTGCATGGTTTCTGGGTTGGAGGAGGAGGAGAAGCATCTCTGCCTGATGGCAAAGATTCATGTACAGATTATAGTTAGAACATTATTGAAGTATAATATTACATATTTCCTAGAAATCAGTCTCTATGAAGCAATAGAAAATTCTAGAGACAACAAATCCCCAGATGAATGCATTTAGCTTTTGCATGATAATTACTTGGATATCTGCAAGAGCATCATCTTCCACCAGTTGTTGATAAGCTTGAATGCAATAGAGTTTTGCAAAGAAATTTCTATCTATTAATTCAATTTTATGAGATTCAGCAAATATGTATCACATGTCTGTTCTGTGGAGAGCACAGTTCCAGGCACTAGGGACAACCAAATGGATCTCGAATCCCACTGATGTAGGCAGTTCTTCCAATGATGTAGTTACAACCTATCCATGTCTACTCATTCTCTGTTTCTCTTGTCCATGCCCTCCTATAAGTTCAGCAGTGGGGGTCCATTCAATATACTGAAGGAAACTGGTTCCATTGACCAAATTTCTCTTTCTATCTTACAACTCTCTGATTTTTGAATAGGGAATTGATGTGTTCAGACTTGTGTACTGAGGTGATTTGTCAGCAAAGGACTGGTTGTGGGTCATTGTCTGTAGCTACAGCTTAAATATCTTTTCCCCCAGTGCACCTTCAGTGTCCTCAGGGTTACATCTGCCAATCAGCTTCAGTGAAAAATGGATGTAACCCATGGAGCAGAAGGTTGGCCTCTGGATATCTAATTTGACCAGATGATCAAATTCAACTTTAAAATTTTCCTTTAGAGCAAAAAAATGTGTTTCTAGTTTTCAAGTTAATTGGTACCAGGCTTAGATCCAGATGGAATATCCCTGGTTCCTTTTGAAATGCTCCTCGTTCTGTGGAGTAGAGAAACCCTGAGAAATCTGTCATTCTAGACTGGTGTGAACACTCTGTATTTCTAGTGGTGTGAATGAAATAGTTCCTTCTTAAGAGACAGCTTCTCTTTGAGAAAAACAACTTGCCTCTTTACATAGAGTTGTAGAAATATTTCCAGAAATGAAGAGGTGACCCATAGGATCTTAAAAAATTCAGGAGATCTCAGCAATTTTAGCAAGAGAACATGAAAGAAAATATCCTGATGGTAGCATCATACACTTTAATGATGGCAGGGCAGGAAAATAGTGCTGGATCTATATTCAAGAGTTCAGATACTAACTCTGCCCCCCTCACAACCCATATGACTTTGAATGACATATTTAAACTCTTTGGACCTCAGTAGCCTCAACTTTAAAATGAGAGAATTGAACTAGATGGTTGCTAATGTCCTTTCAAGCCCCAACTGTATGATCTTATCACCTGGAGACCCCAATTATATCCTGACTGGCTGAGTGCCAGAGAGTAAAATCACTTAACATTTCTAAATTTCAATTTTTGCATATATAAAATTGTGATAATAATACCTGAAGAACTTCTTTCATCAGGTTATTGTGAGGGTCAAGTGAGATTATATGTACTTTGTAACACTTGAGGTATTATATAAATGTCAATTATTATTATGTTCACCCATTACTGATGCATAGAATATTAGCCCTAAAATGAATTTTAAATTTCATTCATCTAGTCCAACCTCTTTTTATTTTATAGATATCAGGATAGAACTCAGACTGTCTGATGGCTACTCTAAAGCTCTTTTCATTACCCCAAAATGCCTCTTTCTGTAGAAATTCTGCAGGGAACTGCCATGAATATGGCAGGATTCTGAGCCATTTTACCAATGACCCTTTTAATCTGAAATAATTCTTGCTTAACTGCCGTATGAATCTGGATCACTGGTTTATAAGGGACTTAAACTTGTTATCATAGTTCTTGGATTTCTTTCTGATAGATTTTTTATCACTGGATTTACCCAACTCTCAACTGTGGCTCCAAGAAGCTGTAACATGTACAGTGGCCATATCTCAGTAAACCATCTTGACAGATGGGCTAAACCAGGTTGATGGTAGCTGACAGGCCTTGAACCTGTTGGTGAATTAGGCAGATGCCTACCCCACAAATCTCTTTCAAAATCTGTTCTCTCTGTTCTTGACCCTGCAAGCCAAGTGCCAGATTGATCCTCCCTCTTCTGCTTGGGGAAAAGCAGATATGTCTCAACTGTCGATGCACTGTGAAATGTGCAGTTCCTATGTTCTGCTGACTCTGTTGATGACAGTTCTTTTCTTGCTTGTGATGACTAGCATTCACATTAGAAGCTGACCTTTCATGTCTGTGATGTATGAATGATGTTCGAAGACCTTATTTTGGCCCACTGTAAGTCAAATTTGGTACAGTCGAGAAGCTCTGATGGAGGACTTCCCTGTGAATGCCAAATAAAAGAGAATCCTTGAATATGTTAATTTAAAAAGTATAGTGCTGAGATGGATCAGCTCTCCACAGAAATAGAAATAAACTTACCAGGCTGCTGATTCTATTTGTGAAATTTGAATAAAGACTGATGCTACTGTTGGCTTGTGCTTTTAGTGATTATGCTAGCTCATCAAATATCTTAGTTTTAGTTGTAGAGAGTTTTGGGGTGAGTTTTGTGTTTTTGTGTGTATGATTTTGTTGTTGTTGAGCTAGAATGTTGTACATAAAGGCATCAAGTAATAAAGACAAAGATTTTGTTGCTAGGAGAAGTAGGGCAAAATTTACTAGGTCTTATCAATCTTCTCTACCCATTCCAGCCTCTGTGATTTGTTTAGAACATAAGGGGTTAGGGAAGGAGATTGAAAGTTATTTCCCCATTAGCTTCACATAGAGTATGATAAGAACAAAGGGGGATTCATGGCCATAATTCAGTTAAGTGTTATATTAAAGGAGCCAGAGATTGTAATAGAATAGCAGAAGTCATTAAGCAAGTTAATTTTAGTCTAGGGGCTTTTGTAAGTTCCCTACTTGGGTATGGTGGTTCAGACATATAACTAAACATACCTCCAGTCCATCTTTGCCCAGGAGGCAGCAGGTGGCCCTGATGAGGCTGAATAATTTAAGCCCAGCAAATGGAAACAAAGAATGCTCCAGTAACCCAAAGAGCAGGGGCAATGTCTAACAGAGATGATTTAACAGAAAGTAAAGTCATGAAGTAATACCCTACTGAGGATATCACGATCATCCTAGTCAGCCAGGTGTACTCCTCAGTTCTTCACTTTTTCTCATGTCCATATTAACCATTAAACCATTTATTAAGTCCATTTCCCTTTTGTAATATTTCTGTAGTTTGGGAACACATCTGAGATCACAAAGAACATAGGAGTGAGGGAATCACTAGCAACTTAGATGATTATGTCAATTCACCAGATATTTAGCAGCTGCTGTGTATAAAGCATGTTTAGGAGGACTAACCCCTCTAGTGGGAGGGCTTGCTGAACCCTTTCCAGGGCTGCTTATCCACCTTTGGCATCCACTGAATTCTCATCTCTCCTTCTCCCTCCTTCCTTTTCCTTCCCCCCCTCTCTCTTTCTCTCCCTCTCTCTCTCTCTCTGCTCCAAGAAATTGTAGCATGTGCAATGGCCACAGCCCAGTAAACTATCTTGGCAGATGGGCTAAAACAGGTTGAAGGTAAGTGACAGGCTTTAAACCTGTTGGTGGGTTAGGCAGATGTCCACCCCAAGCATATGAAGTCTCCCTAGAGACTTCATATGGATGGATGACATGAGAACAATTTGTTTCAAAAGCCATGGAGGTGGCTGAAGTGGGCACTGTAGAACTCTTAGAACTTGATCAGATGTTGAAGATGCCATATGTTGTTCTGACTTTTATCTAACCACTGGACTTTAATGACTCAGGAAGAGAGAGTGAAACTAACAACTTTGTGCAATTCTGCCTTGCTTACATCCAATTCACACTCAAGTCAAGACATTATTGGTAATATCATTGTCCCCTTTAAAAACAAAGGACAAACACAGCAATGCTAGACATGAGCATTCAAAAAAAATCAGGAACAAAAAAAATCAGATACTAGACTCTTTCAAAGTTTTCCCAGTTCAGATTCTGAGATCCTGTGCTTTTGTGATATAGCTTTTGCACTCAAAGGGCTTATCATCTAGTATACAAATAACCATGATACAAATTGAGAGAAAAGGATGGATTTATAATTTCATCCATGTGAGAAACTACCTGTGTGGAAATTACTCCACTAATACCAATCAATACTTCTTCTGTAGTTTAGTTTTAGAGAGTTTCCAAGAACATGAAGAGATTGAGTGACTTGTCCAAAATCACATAACTATAATGTTTCCAAGGCAAGACTTAAACCTAGTTTTTTTTTTTCTGACTTCAAGGTTGATGTGTCATAGATGTTTGATAACCTGAGCAAGTCTAGGAACTCCTCGGAATAATGTTTTCAAATGCATAAAATAAAATATGTAAGTCTACAAAGGAAAACAATTATGTTAAATATGGATACCAAAATATTTTTTTAAAAAATCAAAGTCAAAAAAGCAAAAAATAAAAATAGTAATAAAAAACAAAAAAATCAAAGATACAACTTTCAGGTTTAGAACTCTTGCCCTAGATTCTAATTAGAAATCAAATTGAATGGCATTAAGGAATAGAGGAGAATCTTGAAGTAATTTCCATTTCATTTTGAAATAAATTTGAATATGAATGTGTCTTAACATTCAAGGGCTTTACAAGACTTTATGTAGCAAGGGTGAATAAAGGAACCTCTGAGTTGATAGACTTTGGGCACCTCCAAGGGGGCTTGGATATCCATTCTGGCACTCTCCTTGCTGGAATGACACAGGTTAGTCCTGATTAGTCTTCATTGACTATGGCTGCTTTGGGAGCTGATTGCCCAATGAGTCAAGAGGAAAACTTTGCTAGGAAAGAGCTACCTTTTCTAGAATATAGAAAGGTTGTATAAAAGTCTCCACTCTCTTTTGTATTCTCTTCCCTTGAACTTTGAGCAAGGTTGGAGGAGGGGATTTATCTGTATATTTTTGCTGCATACAACCATTGTTGCAGAAGGTGGGGGAAGCAAAGGACCAGAGTGCATGTACAGCTCTCTGAGAAGTGTCTTAGTCTAGTAAGCCATGGGCTTCCCAGATCATCCCTACTTTGTTTAATTCATCTACTGAAGACACATAAGGAACTGCTGGGAGAGGAAATGTAAAGCTATCTGTTTTCTCCAACTAAACCCTAAATCAATTTCTACTTTCTCCCCATGCTATTTTGAGAACAGACAGCATCACCTCTCAGACTGGTGCAAAGAACTCACCTAAGTAGATCTTTCTGCTCCTTTGTCTTCCTCTCCAGACTGCCTGGACAGGAAGAGTAAACAGAGATGGTAATGATGTCAACAAAGAATTTATTTAATCAGAGGTGGTGATAATGTCAACAGAGCTTGAAAACAAGGCTTGCCCTGAATAAACTGTAATTCAGATAATGAAGATAATCAGGAGCTAACAGGAATTTGTTTTTTGCACTTTAAAAGATTATATATAAATCCTGATAAAAACTAATGGTGTAATGAGCACTGTGGGAAATATAGCTCCCTAGCAACTTCATGGGAATTCATCAGAGGCTGAAAGTCTTGTGCACAGGAAACTTCATTCACATTTAATGCTGAGCAATGAGTAGGAAACAAAAGGCGGCATTTAATTAGGATGTAATTATTCATCCATAGTGGGCTCCCAGCACCATGTCCTGTTCTCATTAGAAGAACATCATCTCTTCATTAGCAGGCAGAGTCACTTCCCAATTTCACCTGCCTGAGGGAGGAATGGCTTTTTGGAAGGAACACCAGCTGTGGGAAATCACCATGTGTGCCCCATGGTAGGGCTTGAATAATAGAGCAGGGAAAAGGCCCTTCCTGGAAAGTTTCTTGTGAGCTAGTTGTGCAGTCTCCTCTGAGACCCAACCAATCAGATGTACTTCTGTGAAGAGGAGGAAAGTATAGTTCATGTGAACCTATGGTTTGATCCTAGGCTGAGGTCATTCACAGGGTACACCATAAACCCATTCTAAGCTCTCAATTAAAAATCTTGTCCTGTGAATATAGCCATTTCTCACCCAAGGGAGCTTGATATTGGAGGGTTAGACAAGGAGGAGTCATATGCTTCAATCAGATCTTATTAAAAATAATAATAATAACAGTGAAATGATTATAATGTTTAAGACTAGCAGCTTAGTCTCAATTAATGCTTACAAAAGATTCAAATAATACCATATAGGTCCCAATTAGTGAGTTCCATGGAATGTTTGCTGCATCAGCTTCATCATCATCATTATCATCATTTGTACTACTCAAAATAATAATGATATGTAAAGCATGCAACTGAGCTGAAGGTAAAATTACATATAGTATATTTATACATACACATATATTATGGTAATTGGTTCCAGCTCATATTGAATAGTGCAGCCATTTCTCAGGATTCCTTACACTAATTTGATCTATCTGTAGCAAAAGTAAAATGTATGACAATGTATTTTTAAAATATTAAACAAAAATATATACAATGTTAACAAAACAAAACAAAAATATAGTTACAGAAGGTTTAAATCTTTGTCATCAAAAAAAAAGGAAAAGGACTAATAGGTGTTTATCCAATTGCCTAATACATGAATCAAAAAGTAACAAGAATACTTCCTGAACCACTTCATGGAGCAATAGTAAAAGCAGAATCATAGATATATATATATGCTCCTGGGCTTTATCAGTTGTAATGTTTATCTTGAATTGAAACCTATGAAACAAGTAAGAACCAAAAGTATAACAAGCACAGGAATTCAACCAATATATCCACAAAGAAGCATCAGAAAAAAGTGACTTTAATCAAGCAGATTTTGTTTTTAGAAGTGAAGAGGTTTTTGATAGCAATATGAGACTAGGAATTATTGAAAGTCTATCCATAGGAGCCTGGACTTAACAGTACTTGTTACAGTTCCATGCTACAGTTCCATTATTCAAGAAAATAATAGAAACTTCCTAATATGTCACTGTGGGTTACAAAATTTTAACATCTACTTAATACTTTAAAAGATATGATCAAAAGTCCTGAAATATATACCTGGAGTTCTCTGTTTCCCCTAAACTTAAGAGACACAAAATCCCTTTACTACAAATATAGATCCTAAAATATCCTTAAGAATTTCACAAATTGGCATTGAAAGAATTCACTGATCACCACCTGAAAGAAACCCCAAAATTAAAACCCCAAGGAATATCGTGGCCAAATTTCAGGACTATCGCACCAAGGAAAGGATATTGCAAGCAGCTAGAAAGAAACAGTTCAAATACCGAGTAATTGTAATTAGAATTACACAAGATCTGTCAGCTTCCACATTAAAGGATCGAAGGGCCTGGAATCAGATATTCTGAAAGGCAAAAGAACTTGGATGACAGCCAAGAATAAGTTATCCAGTTAGAATGAGCATCATCTTCCAGGGAAGAAGATGGTCATTCAATGATACAGGAGAATTTTACCTATTTCTAATGAAAAGACCAGATCTGAACAAAAAATTTGACCTCCAAATACAGAACTCAAGAGAAGCGTTAAAAAGGTAAAAAGGAAAGAACTCTTGAGAACTATATTTCTACTATAGGTATCCTTAAAGAATGGGGGTATAATTCGATTTTTCTTTGATAATAATGGAAAAGAAATTAGAGGTGGAAGGGATACCATATTGAAAAAGGGGGGGAAGGAGGCAAAATAAAGTAAAAATAAAGGAAGTAAAATAAGACAAAATCTCATAAAGAGACATAGAAGATCTAATATAATTGAGGGAAAGAAAGGAGGACGATGAGTATTGTGTAAACCTTACTCTCATTAGATTGGACTCTAAGAGAGTATATCAGACACATTTAGCTTCAAAGAAAGGCCTGATCCTCCTTGTGGGAAGGTGGGAGGGAAAGGAGGAAAGGAAAGGGATAGACTAATAGAAGGATTAGGGGAAAGGTGTAAAGGGGAGGGAGGGATTCTAAAGGGGGGAAAACTGTTGGTGGGAGGTGGTCATCAAAAATAAAGTACTGGGGAGGGGGGAAGGGAGAAAGGGGAAAGGGAACAGAAAATCATAACTCTGGGTAAATAAGATGGCAGGGAATACAGATATAGTTATTTTAACTGTGAATGTGAATGGGATGAACTCTCCCATAAAATGGAAGAGGATAGCAGACTGGATTAAAAGCCAGAATCCTACAATATGTTTTTTACAAGAAACACATCTAAAACATAGAAATACATACAGAATGAAGGTAAAGGACTGGAGCAGAATCTTCTATGCTTCAGGTGAACAAAGAAAGGCAGGGGTAGCAATCCTTATCTCGGATCAAGTAAAAACAAAAATAGATCTAATTAAAAGAGATAAGGAAGGAAACTATATTTTACTAAAGGGTACCATAGAAAATGAAGCGGTATCAATACTAAAGATATATGCACCAGGTGGTATAGCATCCAAATTCCTAGAGGAGAAACTAACAGAGATGCAAGGAGAAATAGACAGTAATACTATACTAGTGGGGGACCTCAACCTTGCTCTCTCAGAATTAGATAAAGCAAATCACAAAATAAATAAGAAAGAAGTTAGGGAGGTAGACAAGAGGCTAGAAAAGTTAGGTATGATAGATCTCTGGAAGAAATTGAATGGTGATAGAAGGGAGTATACTTTTTTTCTCAGGGGTTCATGGAACTTATACAAAAATTGATCATGTGTTAGGGCATAAAAACCTCAAAATCAAATGCAGAAAAGCAGAAATAGTAAATGCATCCTTCTCAGATCATGATGCAACAAAACTCACATGTAATATAAGGCCAGGAGAAAATAGACCACAAGTTAATTGGAAATTAAATAATCTAACCCTGAAGAATGAATGGGTGAAAGAGCAAATTATAGACACAATAATTTCATCCAGGAGAATGACAATAATGAAACAACATACCAAAATTTGTGGGACACAGCTAACGTGGTTATAAGGGGTAATTTTATATCTCTAGATGCTTACTTGCATAAAACAGAGAAAGAGAAGATCAATGAACTGGGCTTACAATTAAAAAAGCTAGAAAAAGAACAAATTAAAAACCCTCAAATAAATACCAAATTGGAAATTCTGAAAATTAAAGGGGAGATCAATAAAACTGAAAATAAGAAAACTGTCGAATTAATAAATAAAACTAAGAGTTGGTTTTATGAAAAAAAACCAACAAAATAGATAAGCCTTTAGTTAATTTTATTAGAAAAAGGAAAGAGGAAAATCAAATTGTTAGTCTTAAAAATGATAAGGGAGAACTTTCCTCCAATGAAGAGGAAATTAGAGTAATAATTAGGAGTTTCTTTGCCCAACTTTATGCCAATAAATTTGATAATGTAAATGAAATGGAGGAATATCTACAAAAATATAGATGGCCTAGGTTAACAGAAGAGGAAATAAATTATTTAAATAGCCCCATTTTGGAAAAAGAAATAGAACAAGCTATTAATCCACTCCCTAAGAAAAAATCTCCAGGGACAGATGGATTTACATGTGAATTTTACCAAACATTCAAAGAACAATTAATCCCAATACTATATAAACTATTTGAAAAAATAGGGAAAGAAGGTATACTACCAAATTCCTTCTATGACACAGATATGGTGCTGATAGCTAACCCAGGTAGGGAGAAAACTGAGAAGGAAAATTATAGACCCATTTCCCTAATGAATATTGATGCAAAAATTTTAAATAAGATTTTAGCAACGATATTACAGAAAGTTATCCCCAGGATAATACACCATGACCAAGTAGGATTTATACCAGGAATGCAGGGCTGGTTCAATATTAGGAAAACTATTAGCATAATCAATTATATTAATAACCAAATTAACAAAAACCATATGATTATCTCAATAGATGCAGAAAAAGCCTTTGATAAAATCCAACACCATTCCTATTAAAAACACTGGAGAGTATAGGAATAAATGGGCTTTTCCTTAAAATGATTAGTAGTATCTACTTAAAACCTTCAGCAAGCATCATATATAATGGAGTCAAACTAGAACCATTCTCAATAAGATCAGGAGTGAAACAAGGCTGCCCACTGTCACCATTATTATTTAATATTGCCTTAGAAATGTTAGCTTTGGCAATAAGAGAAGAAAAAGAGATTAAAGGAATTAGAATAGGTAATGAGGAAACCAAATTATCACTCTTTGCAGATGACATGATAGTATCCTTAGAGAACCCTAAAGACTCAACTAAAAAACTACTAGAAACAATTCACAACTTTAGCAAAGTTGCAGGATACAAAATAAATCCACATAAATCATCAGCATTTTTATATATTACCAATAAAGCTCAGCAGCAAGAGATACAAAAAGAAATTCCATTCAAAATAACTGTTGATAATATAAAATATTTGGGAATTTATCTGCCAAGGGAAAGTCAGGAACTATATGAACTAAACTACAAAACACTTTGCACACAAATAAAATCAGACCTAGTCAATTGGAAAAACTTAAAATGCTCATGGGTAGGCCGAGCGAATATAATAAAAATGACAATACTACCCAAACTAATTTATTTATTTAGTGCCATACCAATTAAACTCCCAAGAAATTATCTTACAGATCTAGAAAAAATAGTAGCAAAATTCATTTGGAAGAACAAAAGGTCAAGAGTTTCAAGAGAATTAATGAAAAAAAAAGGCTGACGATGGTGGACTTGCTGTACCTGATCTAAAACTATATTATAAAGCAGCGATCATCAAAACCATTTGGTCCTGGCTAAGAAATAGAGTAGTCGATCAGTGGAATAGGATAGAATCACAAGACAAACTAGGCAATAACTATAGCAATTTAGTCTTTGATAAACCCAAAGACCCCAGCTTCTGGGATAAGTACTCACTATTTGACAAAAACTGCTGGTGAAAATTGGAAACTAGAGTGGAAGAAATTAGGGCTTGACCCACATCTAACACCACATACCAAGATAAGATCTAAACGGGTTCATGATTTGGATGTAAAGAGTGATACTATAAGTAAATTAGAGGAACGTAATATAGTTTACCTCTCAGACCTATGGAGATGGAATAAATTTATGTCCAAAGAAGAACTGGAACTCTTAATTAAAAACCAGATAGATAACTTTGACTATATTAAGTTAAAAAGTTTTTGTACAAACAAAACCAATGCAGTCAAGATTAGGAGGGAAGCAATAAATTGGGAAATCATCTTTACATTTAAGGGTTCTGATAAAGGTCTCATCTCTAAAATATATAGAGAATTGTCTCATTTATAAAAATCCAAGCCATTCTCCAATTGATAAATGGTCAAAGGATATGAACAGACAATTTTCAGAGGATGAAATTAAAACTATTTGTAGTCATATGAAAAGGTGCTCCAAATCACTATTGATCAGAGAAATGCAAATCAAGACAACCCTGAGGTACCACTACACACCTGTCAGATTGGCTAAAATGACAGGAAAAGTTAATGATTAATGTTGGAGGGGATGTGGGAAGGCTGGGACACTGATACATTGTTGGTGGAGCTGTGAACGGATACAGCCATTTTGGAGAGCAATTTGGAACTATGCTCAAAAAGTTATCAAACTGTGCATGCCCTTTGACTCAGCAGCATTTCTATTGGGCTTATATCCCAAAGAAATCATAAAGGAACGAAAGGGCCCCACATGTGCAAGAATGTTTGTGGCAACCCTTTTTGTAATAGCTAGAAACTGGAAACTGAATAGATGCCCTTTAATTGGAGAATGGCTGAATAAATTATGGTATATGAATATTATGGAATATTATTGTTCTGTAATAAATGACCAGCAGGACAATTTCAGAGAGGCCTGGAGAGACTTGCATGAACTGATGCTGAGTGAAATGAGCAGAACCAGGAGATCATTATACACGGCAACAACAATACTATATGACGATCAATTCTGATGAACATGGCTCTCCAACAATGAAATGTTTCAAACCATTTCGAATTGTTCACTGAAGAAAGCCATATACACCCAGAGAGAGGGATGTGAAATGTGGACCACAACATAACATTCTCATACTCTTGATTGATGTTTGCTTACATCATGTTTCTTTTATCTGATATGTCTTTCGTGTAGATACGGTTTTTCTTGCACAACAATGATAAGTTTGGAAATATGTATACATATATTGGACTTGTCAAGTATTTTAACATAATTAACATGTAGTGGATATCCTGCCATCTAGGGGAGGGGTGGGGAATTGGGGGGGAAAATCTGTAACAGAGTGCTATGTAAGGGTTAATGTTGAAGAATTACCCATACATATGTTTTCCAAATAAAATAAAATTTAAAAAAAAGAATTTCACAAATAAATTGCTCTAGTTCAGAGTATTATTACAAACAAAAATATTGTCCACAAGAATCTAGTTATAATATTGATTGACAAATTATATAAAATTGATTGACAAAGATTTCAGAACAATTTTTAATAGATGTCATTGTACTGAACCCCTATGACCTCTAAATTATGACAAGAAAAGCTTTCAAAATTTAGAGAGTAAAGTTTCAGAAGGCACAGTAGAAAGGAAGATCAGAAAAGAAGAATAACTGGGGGAGGATTAGGGCTGAGTTTTCTACTGTGAATTGGGAGATGACAGTGATCAGTGAGGGCAGTAGTCCATCCTGTGCTAATTCTCATGCAAGGAAAATCCTGAGCATAGGATTGTTGAGAAGGCTTCCAAAGAGAAGGTCTGTGGGATTTTAGGGATAGCAGATTGAGAGCTAAGGAGAAAAACTGAAAAGTTAGGTTATTAGAATTGCAATCCTAACATAGTCCTGGACCTTATCCTCTAGGCATATTGTAGAGGAAATTCATGTTTTTGTATGTATGGAATTACACCAGGAGTCCTTAACCTTTTATGTATTAAAAACATTTTAGATAGTCTCTTTAAACTTATGGATATTCTCCCAGAATAGTGTTTTTAACTTCATAAAATACATAGGATTACAAAAGACACCAATCCTATTGTTGTCAAAATAGTCAAAATATTAAGATCATTCATGGATCCTAGCTTAAGAAACCCTGGCTTAGATAATTTCTCAAGCCTTTACCAACTATGATTATTGATTGATTAGAAGATGACAAGGGGATCAGAAAAGTATATCATATTAAATTGTTAAAGAAATTGAGGATTGGTAGTCTGCACAGTAAAAGATGGGTGGGATGGAGGAAAAAATCACTTTCTTCAAATATTTGAAGGTTTGTCCTATGGAAGAAATATTAGACATTCTTTTTTACTCTAGAGAATTAGGACCATTGAGTAAAAGTTATAGAGACAGATTTTTCTCAATATAAGCAATTCCTCATAATTAGAGTAATTTTAAAAAATAAGATGGGCTATCTCATGAAATAGTGAGAGTCACTACTTCAACACTGAAGACATTGAAGCAGAGGCTAGATGACCAATTATGAAGAATACTGACAGGAGTTAGAGTTCCTGCCTCATGTGAAAGGGTTTGAACTAACTGAGTTTTCAATTCTGTTGAAAGTTCCTTTGTGCTTTCATACTTCTCCTGGTCATTATGAGATTCCCTTTTCTCCTTTAGTGGGAATAACTCTCTCAAAGTTTCTTAAGAGTTTCATCTTATTAAATGGTCAAAGGATGTGAACAGACAGTTTTCAGATGAAGAAATTGAAATCATTTCTAGCCATATGAAAAGGTACTCTAAATCACTATAGGTCAGAGAAATGCAAAATAAAACAACTCTGAGGTTGATGACATCTGCTTAAAATGACAAGAAAAGATAATGATAAATGTTGGAGGAGATGTGGGAAAATTGGGATACTAATACATTGTTGGTGGAGTTGTGAACTGATTCAACCATTCTGGAGAGTAATTTGGAATTATGCCCAAAGGGTTATCAAACTGTGCATACCCATTGATCCAGCAGTGTTTCTATTGGACTTATATCCTAAAGAGATCATAAATGAGGGAAACTGATTCACATGTGCAAAAATGTTTGTGGCAGCCCTTTTTGTAGTGGCAAGAAACTGAAAACTGAGTGGATGCCCATCAGTTGGAGAATGACTGAATAAGTTATGCTAAATGAATGTTATGGAATATTGTTGTTCTATAAGAAACAATTAGCAGGATGATTTATGAGAGGCCTGGAGAAACGTACATGAACTGATGCTAAGTGAAATGAATAGAACCAGGAGATCCTTGTCCATGGCAACAAGAAGATTATACAAAGATCAATTCTGATGGACGTTGCTCTTTTCAACAATGAGATGATTGAGGCCAGTTCCAATGATCTTGTGATGAAGAGAGCCATCTACACCTGGAGAGAGGATTGTGGGAACTGAGTGTGGATTACAACATAGTATTTTCACACTTTTTGTTGTTTGCTTGCATTTTGTTTTCTTTCTCATTTTTTTCCTTTTTGATCTGATTTTTCTTGTGCAACACGATAATTGTGGAAATATGAATAGAAGAATTGCACAGGTTTAACATATATTGGAATATTTGCCATATAAGGGAGGGGATGGGAGAAAGGAGGGAACAATTTGGAACCCAAGGTTTTGCAAAGGGTCAATGATGAAAAATTAAACAAGCACATGTTTTGAAAAAAGCTTTAATAAAATAATTTTTTTAAAGTTTCATCTTATTCTGTTATAGGTACCATCTATAAGCTGCTTCTCTAATATTAATTTGGGAGCAAACTTGCAGGCTGGGTCCCACAGGGCGGCTGTTACCTCAAGTTCTAGGGGTATCCTTATGGCTCTGTAGTCCTAACATTTTTGCTCCATTATTAATGGAAAGCACTAGTATGCTTTCCATTAATAATCAGATGGTAGACACAATTAACTCTTAGCGAAGGCAGTTACAAAGATGCCATAGTAAGAACAGTAGGCATAAAAATCCCTCTCTCCTAACCTGGAGTTCAATCTGTGTTCATGAGAATCACATGTTCACTTAGAATCTGAGTAATAGTGAGTGTGTATGTAGGAATGGCAAAGACAAAAAATTACTTAGTATTACAGGGTTCTTAAATCCTTTCTTTCTTCATAGAATCTTATGCTGGGTTCCTAGGGTCTATTCCTTTCAATAAATGCAAGTTAGTTCTTCCCTTAGGTGACTATCCCTTGCTATCAATGTCTATCTACTCCCTTAAACACACAAGCCCTCTTGCTGGTTCATTACCCTCCTTTTCCTCTGTAAAATATTCCTTTCACTCCAGCCTTTCAAAGTTTCAGAAATTTTGAACTATTGGATAAAGTGTTTCCTCTTAAAACTATATGCCATGATTTATGGGAAAGGAATGGAAGAGCAAAATTCTATCTCTGTCCAAGGAGTCCCAGACCACAACTCTTCTGGCTTTTGACTGTCTCAGTCTCAGTTCCTCAGGACTTAACTTTTTAAAACCCATAGAGGCATAATTTATTTGTTTCTTTAGCCAATCTCTATTGTTCCTTTTTTGACTCAATCATAAAAAATTTGCATCTCATAGAAGCATTTGAACACCTCATTACCACCCTGTCATTACATAGTAGGTCTTTTATGGCTACATCAAATGAATTATGAGAACTCAAGGATATGCTGGTAAATATTTAACAGGCAGTTGTCTGAAAAAAAAATTATATGTAGGACACATTTGGGGGAAGACAATTGACATTACATAACTTGCCCAGACATTAGTAAATGTTTGAGGCAAAATTTGAACTCATGTTCTCCTGATTTCAGGACTAATGCACTATCCACTGCATCACCTTGTTGTTCCAGAAGGATACATTTTAAAATTAAATATGCATTATTAGCATTTTCTCCATCCTTTCTTAACTCTAGACAATCAGCAAAACAATAAATCAAGCCCTGATTTGTAGTATTTGCTGATTTTCAAAGGTGTAAATACTTACACTGAAAATTTAACAATAAACTGTCAGAGCCAGTCAAGCACTGGCTCCAGCATACTTCTAGGGAGCTCACTTTCTTGCACTGAAAAAAAATTAAAAAGCAAAAGACAACCCTCAGGACTTAATAAATCCTAATCAAATCAAATCCAAACACAAAACCATTAGTTTTTAACATTTTTGGAGAGAAAACTGGGGGCCCTCATATTTATATAAATGAGTTCTATCCTCTTTATCCAACACTTTCCCCTATGTGCCTACAGGTGATTGGGAGATAGACAATTATAGCTTTCACTACAAGACCAGATAGATATCTCTAAAAAGAAAGAAAAGGTCAAGAAGGTTTGGGGAAAGAATTAGAAATGAAGAGAGAGGAATTGGAATTGGAAAAAGAAAATGGAGAGAGAGAAAAGAAAATATGAATGGATCCAAGCAACTTTCCCTGCTACTACTTACAACAGGCATTTATTCCTCCTTACAAAGACACATACATAAACAAACATGCTTCTGAGAGGAAACAAGATTTTTGCAGTACTTCTGGATCACTGTGGCTTTGATGGCAAGACAAACACTTACCAAGTTTTATTGCTTCCAAGATCACTGAGGCAAGATGGAGGCATGGAGAAAGAAAGTGACCCTGGAAAGAATTTGATGAGTGGAGAAAAGAGATTTGCAAGAGCAGTTGCTGAGGAAATGGAGAAAAAGCATGAGGAGGTATGTGTTAACATCATACTCTAACCTGCCAAACTAAGAGAAAAGAAAAGGTGATCTAAGTTTTCTTTCTTTCTTCCTTTCTTTCTTTCTTGCTTGCTTGCTTCCTTCCTTCCTTTCTTTCTTTGCTTCCTTCCTTCCTTCCTTTCCTTTCCTTCAGATACTCTGCCTAGAGAAATATAAAGTTTGATCACTACAACATTTTTAGCCAGGAGAAGGCCCTAGAAAGGCAATAGAAAGAAACGAAGAAAGAAAAAAAATCCCATTTTCTCCAATTTCCTCTCTCTTAAGTACTTCTCACCATTCTGAAAAACAATTTAACTTTTCTCAATTTGGTCCTTGCCAGAGAGGTGAGGAAGGCACTCTTCTTACTCTTTCCAGCAGTTTCGGAGCTTCATCTCATCTCCACGTTTAAGTCAAGGACCTGAAATGCCTGTGTACAGGGATGCTGGTTTTCAATAAACCAATAGGATGTTCTGCAAAGTCTCTCTGGATAATGTGCTGAAACATATTCTTCTAAAATATGAAACTGATAAGCAAAATAGCTTTTATTATAATGTGCTCTGTTTCCTTGAACAGTCTTGCAGTAACAGCTCTTGCAGATTGAGCTGTCGTAGCCAAAGGCTCTGGAATTAATGGGAAGCAATTTTCTGCCATTTGTGATAAATTTCTTGCCTTTTGTGCCTATGAAAGTCTTAGGGAAAAACAGGAGCAAAAATACAAGACAGGAGGATGTTTCAGCGATGCTTCCTCCAGCCATTCCTCTATTGTTTATTTTTCTCGATGAGTGCCCTCAGCATTTTGTTTTGTACTGAATAGTATTAAAATAAATAAATAAGAAACAATGTAATGTCACTGTTCAGTTGACAATGCAAACAGAATAAAAATGGTCTTCCTTCAGCAAAAAAGCTAAAGAATTGGTGAAGAAAAATCATCCTGGAACTTCATAAAAAAAGTCACAGCAAAAGAACAAAGGCTGTGGGAATAATGTACCTTTTCCAAGTGAGACAAAAGGACTCCTCAAAATGAGTCACTCTGGAATTTTATTTTTGCTTCTGTTACATCATTAGGCATTGTATCTAAATACCCAGTTCTCATCCTAGTTCTCTTCCCAAGGGCTTCTGGATCTGGTGACTTATTAAAAGTCCTATCATCTTCCCCATGTGTCATTCCCTGAAATGTTGACAGAAGGTACCATAGAGACCTGCTCTTAGAAGCCTGATTAGCCAGTTCACATCAATAGTCATCCCTCAAAGTCATATGATTAGTATGGGTCTGTTTATTGGTTTTATTTTGCTACTTAAGGCAAATACAGACCAACAGAGCTTCCACCCAGAAGTTTTTGTTCTTCCCCAAATTTAAAAACAGAATATGTTTCTTTGCTATCTCACTCAGAGACACAAGCATAAAATCACTCAATAGGCCAGTGGGGGGGGGAGAGAGAGAGAGACAGAGAAAGACAGAGAGAGAGAGAGAGAGAGAGAGAGAGACAGAGAGAGAGAGAGGGAGGGAAGGAGGGAGAGAGAGAGACAGAGACAGAGAGAGACAGAGAGAAACTGAACACTAAATGAGAGGAATTCCCCAGTGAAGATTGCAAGCAGTCAGCAAGAAAGATTGAAAGTCTTGATTAAGTCATAAAAATGGTCAGTTTCTCCAACACAGCCTGTATCTTGCTTCCAGTAACTTCCCAATTTAATTCATACTTTAGCAACAAGAATTTCTATACCTGACTTAGGTCACTAGATTTTGACTTTCTGAAAATCCCTGGTATTGATTTATATTGTTTTTTGGTTGTACCAACTTGGACCTTGTCCCTCCCCAAGAGACAAAAAGATCATTCTTCTATTCTGGCATTTGCCTGATCATCAGGCATTTGTTAGCCTTCCTACTACCCCTATGAGAGTGTATAAAACCACCATCCAACTTTAAAACATGACCAACTTTAAAGCATGACCTGCTGAGATTGAATGGAGAGTGGACCCACTCTCCAGGTTCTTGGTATAATGCAAATTATAGAATCTCTCTCCTATGCCAGATTTCCAAAACCTTGGGGAAAGATGGTTTTGTGATTGTTTCTTCCTAGTGGGAGATCCTCTTTATTTCACAGAAAATAGCCCACTGTTGAACTATGTGAAGAAGAGTCTATGGAGGACCTTTGTAAACCTTCTCCCTCCTATTAGATCCAAGATTTCTAATCTAATCAGATTTTTCAGGGCAAGAAATGACAAAAGTGCAAAGTTTTCAAAATAATAGAATTCCAGAGTTGGAAATGACTTCTGTGGCCATCTTGTCCAGCCCAAACCTGAAAAAGATTTCCTTCTATAACCAACACTGGGTTATTCAAACTCTACTTGAAGAACTCCAGAGAATATTATTATGCTATAAGAAATGACAAGCAGGATGGTTTCAGAAAAAAAACTGAGAAGACTTATATGAAATGATACAAAATGAACTGAGCAGAACCAGAAGAACCTTATACACAGTAACAGCAATATCGTGCAATGGTTGACTGTCAATGGCTTGGATATTCTTAGTAATACACAGATATTCCCAAAGATTATATACAAATACAAGATAATCCCAAAAGACACATGATGAAAAATAATGTCTTCAGAGAAAAAAGTAATGTCTGAATACTCAAGTATATTGTTTTTCTTTCTCCCTCTCTCCTTTCCTTTTTTTCTTCCTTCCCACTCTCTCCTTCCTTCTTATATTCCTTCCTTCCTTCCTTCTTATATTCCTTCCTTCCTTCTTTCTTCCTCTCTCCCTCCCTCCCTTTCCTCCTTTCTTTATTCCTTTCTTTCTTTTTCCTTCCTTCCTTTCTTCCTTTCTCTCTTTCTCTCTCTTTCTTTCTTCCTTCCATCCTTCCTTCCTTTCTTTCTTTTTCTTTTTCTTTCTTTCCTTTTCCTTTTTCTTTCTTTCTTAGTTTCTTTCTTTCTATCTGTTTTTTTCTGTCTTCTTTTCATTCTTTTTCAAGTCTTCATGTACAAAATGACTAATAAAGAAATGTTTTGCATGATTGCATATGAATAATCTATGTCAGATTCCTTATTATCTCTGGGAGAGGAAGGAGAGGAGAGTTACAATTTGGATCTCAAAACTTTTTTTAATGTTTAAAAAAACTGTTTTAACATGTAACTGTGGGAGCCATGGTGGCGGAGATCAGACAGGATTCTCTGTAACCTCCTCTAACCTCCCCTCAAACCAACAAAATATGAAGCCTCTAGACTGATTCTGAAGCAAAAAAATCCACAATATCCGGAGAACAACACGATTCTAGAAGAAGATACTCTGGAAGAACCTCAAAACAGGTCTGATAAGCACCAGAAATAATTCAATCAGCGGAGCTGCACAGCCCTGACATAATTCAATCAGCAGAACTGCCCAGTTCCTGAAATAACTCAATCAGCAGAACTGCCCCAGGGCAAATTAAAGCAGCTGTCCCACCTTTGCCCTAAACAGACCTCACACCTTTAAAAAAAAAAAAGAATAAAAAACCAAAAAGAGCTCTCACCATAGACAACTTTTATGGAGAGAGGGAAGAACAGACCTCAAATCCTGAGGCCCCTAAAGGTAAAGCAACTCCAGAAAAAGCCCCAAAGAGAGACATAAATTGGTCTCCATGTCACAAGGCTTTCTTTGAAGATTGCATAAAAAATCTTAAAAGAGAGTTAGAATAAACATGGGGAAACGAAATGAGATCACTGCAAAATAAAATAGAAAAAATGGAAAAAGAATGCAGTGAACAAAAAAATGTAATTGGTCAATTGCAAAAGGAACTAAAAACAGTAACTGAAGAAAATAAGACATTAAAAATTAGAATCGAACAATTGGAAATTAAT
>JAJPUD010004502.1:170634-194758 GCA_023553655.1 Myrmecobius fasciatus
TTACTGCTGCTTCTGTTACTTTTAATGCTTCTGTTGCTATTGCTATTGCTGCCACTACTGTTGCTGCTGCTGCTACTGCTGCTTCTGTTACTTTTAATGCTTCTGTTGCTATTACTGCTACTGTTGTTGTTACTGCTGCTGCTGTCCTCAGTTGATCTTAGGCTTCTGATCTCATAGCCTTCTAAGTAAAGATTTACCCTTTTATGACCATTACCACAAGACTGATGAGTAGGCAGAGAATATGAACCAAATCCTTAAGCAACATTTCTATTGTGCATGATCATCACTATCATCAGACCATTAGGTTACTTTAGAGCTTGAGATAGTTTTCTTTCAAATGATTTATTTAGTTATTATAAATATGAACTATGTTCACATCTTTGTTTTTCATCTTCTATTTTTTCCCATGTTCATTCTGTATACTGCAGGACATGTGATCAATAACTGCCTAAGAATGGTAAAAGCTACCAGACTGACTTGCCATACAGCTCAAAGAGAGCCACCACCAGAGCCTAGCCACCACTGTAACCATAGGAAACCCTTGCACATAGGGGATTAGATCTGATTCTTTTTCCCATAAATTCTAAAGACCTTCCCAAAAACTGGTGGTAAGCATTGGCCCCCCTTTCTTATAAATCAGATGATAAGTCCTATGATCTACTGGTCAGAACTAACCTTGTTACTCCTTGAATACCTCCAATGTTTCATTCCCCCTTGTTAGGATGGGCTTGACTTGAGTCAAGTCTTTTTGTTTCAAGTTCTTACCTATTAGTGCTCATTATGAATGGGCAAGAAAATATATTGGTCAAAAATATATGGAAGAAAGATATGGCCCTGAGGAGCAGATATGGGAATTACTTAAGCAGCTTCCTACCATCAGATCTCAACTGAGTGGAAAAAAAAGCCAGCAGAAATAGGGTTCTTTTCCCCCTTCCAGGCCTCATTCACCCAATTCCATCTGAGCACTGGGTGACCTGATGGAAATAGACACAGTGGAAGACCTCCCAAAATTTAATTTTCAATTCTCAATTGCCCTTCCTGTCTTTCCCTATTTCCCTGCCCTTTCCCTATTTCCCACCTTCATGAGGAAATCCAGAGTCTCCACTCCCTTATGATATTTAGACCAATTCTCCCTTTCCAAAGGTAGTAGGCTGGATACTTCTAACTCCCTCCACGCGGATATGATCACCCACTCTGCCATGTGATCTTCCAGTATACACTAAGAATCTTACCATCTTTTTTATCCCTAAACCCTTAGAGTCACCAGGCATTTTCATTTACCCTTTAGCTGAATCCTCCTAAACTCTTCACTCTAACATAGGATTCTTGCAAGCCAAGAGTGTTTTGTTTTTTATATTCCCCAACACCCACCAAGGTGCTTTATTCATAGATTGAAGTGTTTAATTTTCACTCATTTTATTCATTCACACAGCTATGACCTTGAAGTCCAGGGAAGCATTCTTCAGGGAGGAATAGTGACTGAATGAATGTCCTTACAAACAGAACTGAATTATGAGGGAGCATGGCAGATCTGATCCAAGACTAAGCCAGATATAAGAGAGGGACAGGGATCATAGGAGCTTCCATGAAAGACAATAACTTTGGAGAGACAGGTTAAGTCAGAAAATTACTTAACATTTTTCCACATCCAAAACGGACCTCTTGGACTGAATCACTGCTCCAGAAACTCACTTTCCCCCTCATCTCATCATTCCAAAGAAACCTTTGTCAATCCATTTTCTACTTTTTAGTTTATGTGTGTATTCATCCCGACTTAAACCTTGTTTTTCTACCGAGGTGAGAATTGTTCTCCCTCCAAACAGGGGATGGCTAATCATTATGTAATGGCCTTCCTTGGACAACACAATACAATGTAGATGGCTAGCATCAGAGGTGTCTCTGACATTTATTTTTATAGGCTCAGGCTAATGATTTCCAATTGGAGTAGGAGTCGATAACAGCTGTACTGTCCATATGATCGTTCTCCCTTTGCCATATGCCTGCACTCTTTCAATCTTTTGCTCTCTCTATGTTGACAAGCCAGCACTGCTGACTATAATTGAACAGTGTATCCACCTTTCACTTGGGGTTTGTTCACTTCTGAGTTAGGTGTTGACTTGGGATGTTTTGCTCTTGTCAACTGTGATGAGCTCAGGTTGCTGAAATCTAATCCCTTAACCTAGAGGAATCCAGATCTTCATTGAGCTTTCTCTGAACAATTGTTAAAAAGTATTTACTGAATAGATAGCAATAAAATAAATTATATAGCTGATACTTATATAGTGAGTGAGTATTACAGATATTAGTATCTCCATGTTATAGATTTATTTTTTTTCTTTTTTCTTTTTTTTCTTTTTTTTTTTTTGCTGAGGCAATTGGGGTTAAGTGACTTGCCCAGGGTCACACAGCTGTTACGTGTCTGAGACCAGATTTGAACTCAGGTCCTCCTGACTTCAGGGCTGGTTCTCTATCCACTGCGCCACCTAGCTGCCCCCATGTTATAGATTTAAAAACCAGGTATTTTATTCATTGGGAAGTTCTACAATGATTTGTTTATGCCCTACTGCGATGGAGGGGCTGGAACACCATTTATTTATGTGATCCTGGGTAATCAATCAATCACCAATTATTTACAAAACTCCTACTTTACACCAGGTACTATGTAATACAAGTTAAAAGAATGAAACAATCTCTACTCATAAGAAACTTACATTCTAATAAGGAAGATAATAAGAACGCACATGTAAGGTATATATAGTGAATAAATACAAAGCAAAAATTGAGTAATTGAAAGTTGAATAAATAAAAAGCAAATAATTACAAAAATGCAAAATAGTCAAATAATAGGTAATTTTAAAGGAAGAGCACTTACAGTTAAACACACAGAGTGTTATGAAAACTGGTGCAGTGTTAAGGTTTATAAAAGCATTGAGGTAGCACAGTGGATACTACCTCAGTTACTTACTAGCTGTGTGATCCTGGGCAAGTTATTTAACCTCAAGTTACTTGATTCAGTTTTCTCATCTATAAAACTGGGATAATAATAATACTTCCCTCCCAGGATTGTTTCAAGGATCAAATCAGATAATATCTGTAAAGTGTTTAACACAATTCCTGACACATAGTGAAATGTATATAAATGTTAGCTATTATTATAAGTTTACACTGCCTGAAAATTTATATAGCATGAATGTAAAGTGAATAAATATATATAAATATAAACTAGTTTAATATAAGATAGTGGGGAGGGAAGGCACTAGCAGTTTAGGGGATTGGGAAAGAAGAAGGGGCTTGAACCTCATTTTAAAGGAAGAGAAAAAGACTGTGAGGCAGAAGGAAGAAGAGACTTCATTCCAGGAATAGGGATAACCAGTGTAAAAGCAAAATAGAGATGATGAAAAAGTATATATGAAAAACAGAGAGAAGGATAGTTTGGTTAGATTATAGTGTGATAAAAGGAAAATGATACCCAATAAGGCTGGAAAGCTAGGTTGTGTAAATCTTTAAAACCTGAACAGAGATTATAAATTATCCTAGAGGACATAGGAAGTCATTAGAGTTAGCTGAGGGAGGGGGGAGGAACATAAGTTCAGAAAAACATTTGAAGAAAATTACTTTGGAATCAGTGTGTAGGGTGGATTAGAGTGGCAAAAAGCAGGGAGACCAATTAGGAGACTGTTGAACTAGAGAAGAGATGATGGTGTGAATTAAAATGGTCAGCTCTGTGAATGAAGAGAAGCGATTGAATACAAGGACTGTGAAAGTAGAAACAGACAAATTTCACAACTGATTAGATATTTTGGTGAAGATTTCAGGATAATATCAAGATTAGATACTTGATATGCAGGAAATATAGTAGTAACTATGACAGAGATAGAGAAGTATAGAAGAGGGGAATGTTTATGGGAAAAGATAATGAATTATGTATGGGACATGTTGAATTCAATAAATCTATGTGATATCCCATATGAAATCTTCAATAGATCATTGGTGAACCAGGACTAAAGTTCAGTAATACAAAAAGTCAAAGAGGAAGATCTGGCATCATGGGAAGAACTTCTCCAGATAACCTATAAGCAAACATAAATGGACAAGAATTGTATGAAATGAGACGATACAGTGAGGCTGTAATTATTATTGGTGAATAAAGTATCCAATCTGAGCCAATGGGGACATTAGGATAGGAGGTCACCCTGTGGTACTTGCTTCTGTTGGGATCTGGAGCATGGTACAAGTCAAAGGCTTCTACTATTTCCAGATCTGTATATTGCTTGAGTGTTTCTCATAGTCATTTCTCTGGGCCATAGCTTTTAAGTCCTCTTGGTATTGAAAGTGACCCTTAAAGTGAGCCTATTTCTTCCATGTGTTGAGGATTTCAATGGCTCATGAATAGGAACAGAGGAAACAAGTCATTGAATCTCTCTGTGTCTTACTTTTCTCACACAGGTAAAGCATTTACAAGGTGGTCAGAAAAAGCAATACAAGGATACTCTCAAGGTCTCTCTTAAGAACTTTGGAATCAATTGTATGACATGAGAGATGCTGGCACAGGACCACAAAACATGGCGTACCCTCATCAGAGAAGGTGCTGTGCTCTATGAGTAAAGCAGAATGGAATTAGCTCAAAAGAAACATGAGATGTTCAAAGTTAGAGAATTTACCCCAAATGTTCATAGGGCCCATTTGTGGCCGATCTGTGGCAGAGGATTCCAATCTCGTATTGTCTGATCAGCCACAGTCAGACACACTGTAACTCGATTCTAATACAGTGATGTCATTTTGGTTCTCTTGGAAAGCAGAGGACAACAACCAACCAACCATCATTATTCATAATCCCTAGTGCTGGGCTAGTCACGTGGCAGTGTTTAAAATAAGGGAGCGATAGCCTTGACTTATCAAAAGATATCTAGCCTTTCTCAAAAGTTACATTATCTGTGTGAATTAATCAGTTTAAAACAGGTATTAAACATGGAATCTGTGCCAAGCACTGTGCTAAGCACTGGAAATACAAATACAAAAGTGAGACAATCTCTTTTCTCAAAGAACTTACCTTCCAATAGGAAGAGACAACACAGAGTGATCAGGAAAGAATGTTTTTATCTAAGAGAAAAGGAAGGAAAGTAATAAACATTTCTTTTTTATGGTCGAACTTTTATTTATTTTTTAAAACCTTTTTATTTTCAAAACATATGCATAGATAGTTTTCAACATTCACCTTTGCAAAACCCTGTGTTCCAATTTTTTTCTCTCACCTCTCCTAGATGGCAAGTAATCCAATATATGTTAAACATGTGCAATTATTCCATACAAATTTCCACAATCATCATGCTGCACAAGAAAAAAAATTAATCAGCATTTCTATAGATTCTATGTGCCAGAAAGTATATTAAGCATTTTACAAATATTATGTCCATTGATCCTCCCAACAATCCTGTGAGCTTGCTTTATTATTATCCCATTGTATAGCTGAGGAAACTGAGGCAGATAGAGATTTAAATGACTTGCCCAAGTTCACATAGCTAGTAAGTATCTCATGCTGGAATTGAACTCAAATATTCCTGACTCCAAGTGCAGAATTCAGTCTACTGTGCCACTTAGCAGCTATCTGGGAATTCACAGTCACTCACTCAACAAACATTTACTTAGCACCTATGATATGTGGGGCTCTGTGCTAAGGGCACAGGGATTCACAGGAATGATGAATGGAGCAGACCTTGAATTTACTGACAATTCCACTCCAGAAACAATATTAGCACTAATTTGGTTATTGTGCCCAGAGCAACCAATGAATAGTGGGGATAGGAGAGGTAGGGGAAAGAACATATTGTGAGATAAGAGGGTAGATAGCAAAAAGATGACCAAGTATCATCTGCGTGCTGTCCATGGTCTAGGACTGGCTAGATATAGTAGACTTATGTGAGACTGTCTCCCCCCCACACTCCCCTAATAAGGAATACATTAAATCTTGCAAGGTATAATCGCAGGGGTTCAGCGTCCTAATGCCAGGTAGATGGCAAGAACATAGCTAATTAGTACATGACCATGCCAGTCCCAACACCCAAAACCCAGAGGATAATGTCTCAACATTCTATTAGACTAATGGATGCCAGGCTCTGATGCAGCTCAGGTGTGTTACTTGGCCCCAGATAAAGTGTGTGTGTGTGTGTCATTGATGACCACATTAACAACTGCAGAGACCTTCAGATAACTTTTTTACTCTCTTCCAGGTCTAGGGGTAGCAATAGAAATCCCTGACCCTTAAGCCTAAGGAATTCCTTTAGAAAAGATTTTCCCATCAATTATGAATCTGTGACCTTTCTGAGTTTAATTAGTCCCACTGCTGAGTGGGCTCTGCTTCTGCATTAGTTCTCTGGGGGGGGGCAACTCTTTTTGCAGTCATGAGGGGCAGGACCTGGGGTTCCTGCTTTAATCCTGGGCTAGCCCACTTGTTCTCCCCCAATGAATGAGAAACTTCTCTCTGTGGTGAAGGTCACATCCAGGTCCATGAATTGGGCATCCTTTGGTTGCCTAATTCCTCTGACCTTTGCATAATCAACTAATCTTCCCTTTAATAGACCAAAATCACCTGTTCTTTTGAAACTTATCTGTGCCTTTTATCTTACTAATAAAGCTATCATGTTTATATGTTTGTGTAATCTCACCTTGATTAGCAAACACACTGAAACACACACACACACACACACACACACACACACACATACACACACACACAAGTCTTTCATCCAGAATAGCAAGGCACTGGAGCTATATGAAGGGGAGGTGTTAATAGGTAACATATAGAATAGCTCTCACAATTATATAGCAACATAAAGTTTACAAAGCTCTCTCTTACACATATGTATAAAATAATTATTACCCAAAAAAGAGCTAGCATTTATATAGTGTTTTGAGGTTTATAAAATGCTTTACAAATATTATCTCTCACAACAAGTCTGTGAGGAAGGCACTATTTTCTTCATTTTATAGATGGGTAAATTGAGACAAACAGGGTTAAATGACTTGTCCAGAGTCACACAGCTAGTAAGTGTCTGAGGCAAGATTTAAACTCAGAAGAATGAATCAGGATTGGGATGGTATGGAAGACTCAACGTCTTCCTTTTCTCTTCTTTCTCCCTCATATACAATTACTTGACAAAACTGGTGTTTCTACACCATCTCTCCTATCCATCTCCTAGTCTCCATCAATTGAGCTACAACTCTAGTTCAGACCCCCATTTCTTCTGACATGGACTATTTTATTTGCCTCTTAGTCTTCACTGTTTTCCCTCTCTACTCCATTACCCTGACCCTGACTCCAACAACTGCCAAGTTTGTATTCCTTTTTTTAAAATTTTTTAAAAGATTTTTATTTACAAAACATATGAGTGATTTTTCTACATTGACCTTTGCAAAACTTTTTTTATTTTTTTTATTAATACTTTTTATTTGCAAAACATATGTATGGGTAATTCCTAAACGTTAACCCTTACAAAGCTTTCTGTTACAAATTTCCCCCCCCCACTCTCCACCCCTCCCCTAGATGGCAGGATATCAACTACATGATAATTATGTTAGAATACTTAAGAAATCGAATATATGTATAGTTATTGCATCATTTTTTGTGCAGGAGAAATCATATCTACAAGAAAGAATAATCTGATAAAGGAAATACAATGCAAGCAAACCTCAATAGAGAACATGAAAATGTTATGTTGTGGTCCACATTTCACATCCCTCTCTCTGGGTGTATATGGCTTTCTTCACCGAACAATTAGAACTGGTTTGAAGCATTTCATTGTTGAAGAGAGTGATGTCCATTAGAACTGATCCTCATATAGTATTGTTGTTGCCGTGAATAATGATCTCTTGGTTCTGCTCACTTCACTGAGCATTAGTTCATGCAAGTCTCTCCAGGCCTCTCTGAAATCGTCCTGCTGGTCGTTTCTTACAGAACAATAATATTCCATAACATTCATCAAGTTTGTATTCCTAAAGCACAGCTCTGACTATATCACTTCTATTCCTCAAGAGCTTCAGTGGCTCCCTCTTACCCTGAGGAGAAGATGTAATATCCTTTGTTTGATCTTTGAAGCCCTTCTTAGAGTCAAGAAGAAGTGTTAGGGAGAAGATAATGAGTTCCATTTGGCACATATTGAATTTGCTATGCTGATTGATGGGGCATCCAAGTAGAGATGTCCAGCAGATAGTTGGTAATATGGTACTGGAGTTTAGGAGATAGAATAGTCTGAACATGTAAATATGTAAATGTAAAAAATAGATATTTATAATTGAACCCATGGAATCCACCTGTCACTAAGAAAGTATAAAGAAAGAAAAGTAATCATGAGGGACATCTATATACCCAGCATATGGATGATGATTCCCTATCAAAATAGGGAATGGAGTGGCTATAGGAAAAACAGGCATGAGGAGTGTCACAGAGGCCTCAGGAGGAGAGAGTATTAAGGAGAAGAGGGGGTTAACTGTCAAAAGCTGCAAAGAGGCCAAGAATAATGAAGAGTACAAAAAGGCGATTATTTTTAGCAGTTAAGAGATAATTTGTGAAGAAAAAGAAAGGGTAGTTTCAGTTGATTGGAGGGGTCAGATCCAGATTTGAAGGGGTTGAGAAGTGAGAGATGAGGAATTGGAATTATAAAGTATGGATGAGTCTTTCCTCAGACAAAGATGAAAGTGAGAGAGAGAGAGCAAGAGAGTGAGTGAGTGAGAGAGAGAGCGAGAGAGCGAGAGTGAGAGAGCAAGAAAGAGAGAGAGAGAGAAAGAGAGAGAGAGAGAGAAAGAGAGAGAGAGAACGGAGAGAGAATGAGAGAGAGGAAGGAGTGAGAGAGAGCAAGAGAGACAGAGACAGAGACAGAGAGACTTGTTAAATACTATTGCCAGATATAATACTAAATACTGAGAATTCAAATTTAAGTAGAATTTAGAAAATAGTCCCTATATTCAAGGAACTTACATTCTAATGAGGTAAACAACATGTAAATAACTAGATAGTTATATATGTGTATATACATACATACACACATATCTCAGAGTGAATTAAAATAGTACACTGAGAGGGGAAGGTATTAGCATCTGGAGAGAACCCAAAAAGGCTTCTTGAAATAGATCGTGCTTGAGTTGAGTCTTGGAAGAAGTGAGAGAAACCTAGAAAGATTGAGCATTTCTTTTTCTTGTAGATACGATTTTTCTTGCTCAACAATAAGTATGGAAATATGTATACATATATTCAATTTGTCAAGTATTTTAACATACTTAACATGTAGTGGATTTCCTGCCATCTAGGGGAGGGGTGGGGACTAGGGGGAAAAATTTGTAGCAGAAAGCTTTGTAAGGGTTAATGTTGAAGAATTACCCATACATATGTTTTGCAAATAAAAAGTTTAAAAAAAAAAGATTGAGCATTCCATGTGGGCTACTAGGAGTGAGAAATGAATAGGTCGGTAGGGATAACTCATCAAAAGGAGATAGGAGATGAAGCTTTGTTTTAGAAAATAGTGAAAAGGCCAGTATTTCTGAAATATAGAAAACACAGAGGAGACTAAAACATAATGCAATGTGAATAATGGATAGTTTCTTCCAATGGGTCCACTTATGAGCCCTGCAGTTGTAAATTAACAACAAAAAAGAGTGTGGCATTATTATAGAAAACCATAGTCAAAATTCATGCTGTGAAAAGGTCTAATACCTTTTACCTAAACCTCACTTTTCTCATAATTTGACTCACTTCTCTGAGAAAGATAAGATAGAAGGGTGAAAGGAAGTACTTATAAGATAAAAGAAAGTTTGTTCATTATGGAACAGGCATTCTAGAGGGCACAGTGAAGAAGGCAGGCACATCTGAATAAGACCTGGTTAAGAAAGTTGGGGTTGGAGGGGGACAGAATAGAGTAGTCAATGAATTATAGATATCATGATTTGAGGAGGGTCAGGTGGATTTTTAAAGATAAGGATGTATCAGGATATATTTGTAGGCAGCAGGGAAGGAACCTTCAGAGAAGGAGGCATTGAAAATTTTAAAAAACAGGGAATTATGGGAGGGAGAGAGGAGGCAAGTTCAGGACAGGATCAAAGACACAAGTAGAAGGGTTAGCTTCAGAAAAAAATATCTACTTCTGTCCCAGAGATGAGCAGAGAAAGAATAATATGGAAGTAGAGAAGAAATAAGCTCATAGTTGTTGACTTCTATTTTTTCATGAATTCATGAAGAGAAATCCTCAGATGTGGAGGTAAAAGAAGGGGGTGATATAAGATCTTGTAAGCCAAAATCTTAACTCTCAACTATAAAACCTTTCCTCCTCAGGTTACCATCCCCGCTCTGGATGTGTCTTTTTCTACCTATTGGCACAATATAAACTATCTTCCTAGTTGGGATGTAAACTCTTTGAGGGCAGGGACTGTTCTTGCCTTGATATGCTTAGCATTCAGTCAAGTATCTAGTACATAATAAATTCTTAATAAATGCTTGCAGATTGATTAATGGATGGCATATGTCAATCAAGGAAGAATGAAAGAATTGTGGGCAGTAGTGAGGAGCTAATTATGATTAGATAGCAATAATTTGTAGTGGACCAAGTTTTGGACTTCCTATAGCATCATTTTGTAGCTCTCAAATAAGCAAAGAAGGGGAAGGGGTGTGTGTGTGTGTGTGTGTGTGTAAATCCATTACTGGGGTTTGTTGGGAGCAATAGGTCAAAGGGAATTAAAAGTGGAGGATAGTGTATAATTAAATTGATCAAGACTGGAAAGGGAAGAAAGAAAAGTCAGAGTAAATGATAGAATAGCAGGACAGGGTGAAGGTTGAAGAATACAAGGAGACACAGGAAAAAGAAAAAATTCAGAATGCAGGACACATGAAATATTATGATTGATGGTAAGATCTAAGATATGCTCATCTCTCTGGTGGAGTAAAGATGTGGGTCATGGAGGGGTTGAGAATACTGGTCGATAGGGAACACAAGTTTATGAGCATGAAGATAAGAGTTGGTGTTTAAGGGAATACTGTGCTCCAGGAAAGAGCACTTCCCAGTAGCTTTATAAAAAGCTATGGAATGGAAGAGGAAAGGTTATAATGGATGGGTAAGTGTTGATATGTCTTGATCTTGCCGGAGTAGAGTTAAGTGGTGAGTCTTCCCAGAGGAGTTGGGTTTTAAGCTATATTTGGGAAGTGAAAGGCATCCATGAACAAAGGAGAGCTGGGCAGGTGTCCCAGGGTCCCTGAGCTTTACCTGTAGCCTGCCTGAAGTTACCAAAACACTACATAGCAGCAATCCCTGGATCTATGTAGGAAATTGAAATGACTTTCAATGGAAACAACTGACTTCCCTTTGTTGTGGTATTTGGCTCAGTTTATTCCAATGAATGAACATACACACACATGCCCACCCTCCAGGTGAGCACAGCTGTGAGGAAAATTTTGGGGTTTTGCCAATTTTCATACACTGGTCATAGTAAATTGGAAATAGTACAAGGCAGAGGATTCAATTCACCACCTGCCAGGGTTTGGGATACTCATGATGCCATCCATTTCTCAATCAATCCCTCCTCCCTCATCATCTCACCTTCCCTCTACAGAGAAATAACTTTCTTTGACATCTGGACTGTATTTCTTTTTGATATTTTATGCTTTGATTCCTCACCAATTGTGCCACCTCCCCTTCTACAACTCTTCCAAGTAACAACTCCTCTTCCATCTTTCCTCTTTTGTCACCTGCTCTCATTTTTCTGATCTTTCTGTCCCCTCTTTTCCCTGAGTTGGGAATATAGTGAGGAGTCCATAGGATTAAATAAATTTGACATCTAGATACTATAGGTCTCTCTTAACTGAAAGAGCTGATGAATCACACTTAGCACTAAAAAGATGAATCCTGTGAGGCCTCCAGAAGCCCTGAGACCACTTCTGGATTATACATGAGATTCCTACTTATGGGCAGTCTTGTGCCTAGTCAAAGGGAAGCAGGCAGCCTGAATCCCTCTCTTCACAGGCCAAGAATTTCCCTTTTATAGCCCCAGAGTGAATAAGCATGAGGCTCCTGCCCCACTTAACTCAAAGCCTAGAGAAAACTGCTGAGGGTTTGGGAGGTTTAGCTACAAGGAAGAAGAGGGAAGCTGTGAATCCTCATAAAAACTGAGACTAGGCAGAAAATGGTCATAGGCACAAAGATGGAAGTCTTTAAAGATATCTTATCCAGATCCTTCTTTATTTCACAGAGCAGGAAACTGAGAAACTAACCCAATGTCATATAGGTAGAAAACAGATGAGCTTGAAATACCTAGTCAGCTGCTCCAAGTCCAATAGTACCTCGATGGACTTCCTTCATGGGAAAAAATGTAGACAAGAAAACCTCATTTCACTTTTTTTTCCACGAGACATTTCTGTCCTTTAAATAGTTGAACATCAATTGAGGGCATAAAAACAACTTAGAAGTAAAATGAGAACTCCATAAGCCTGTTTTCCATTTATTGTAATTTCACGAATTTTTAAAAGAGAAGAGCAACCTGATTTAATGGTTGAAAGAGGGACTCAAAAGTCCCAAAGATCTGGATTCAAGTTCTGTCTCTGACTCCAACTGGTTATTTGGCCTTGATTATGTCACTTAATCCTTAAAAGCTAGGGGTAACTATTTAAGATTATAAATTACAGATCTCAATTGGAAAAGAAGTGTTTGTCACCAACAAGGATTTGTTTATACCGATGCAATCACAGCTCTGTACTCATTTTATTGGTAAAAGTTTTTCAAGATAACTCAATTTTGGTTTCCTTGTTTATGTTCATATAAATATTACAAACTAAAATTAAGATTCTTAAAATCCAAGAGCTAAGAGGCCTTAGAATGTCATGATCTCCCACCTGGGATGTTATCTCTAGAGAGCCTTCTCTACTCTCAAAAGAGAACTTAAAGTCAGATTGTTTCAGTTGTCTCATTTTATAGATAAGGAAATCAAAGCCTAGAGTATTTATGACTTGTCCCTGATCAGATAGTTGTATCAAAAGCAGAATTTGAACCCATATCCCTGGATTCCAGATCTAGCATTTTCCCCCACTAAATGAACTTAATAGCACACCACTAATTTGACTTTAGGTACTGTAATCATTTGTTCTTCCTGAAAAAAAAATACAAAAATGCTCATGATATACTCCTTCTTAGCCACTCAGTACCTGGTATAGTTCCTTGACCATAATAGATGTAACTCTTGTCTCAAAGCCCATTGGCATGGCATTCTGCCCTTATTGGTGGAGATGGAGGCCCTGCCCTGCATGAGGGGAAAAGTGCTTCAGTTCTCAGCCAGTCTTCATTTGAAGATTCTTCAAGCAAGAGTCCCTCTTTGGGGATCTCCAAACAGAATTCTTCTTTGAATTTGAATCCAGTTTTGAGAGAAAATATGAAAGAGACCAAACTCATTTCAAGTTACTGAAGAAAGAGCTTCATTGAAGATGAGGTCTTCATCATCTCTCATATCCAGATTGCTCTACAGAGACTTTGGAGAATTTCCCCTTGGATGAGATCTAGAGCACTTGGTTGAGCTGTTATATCACTCTCAATGGAAGAAAGTTCCATCTCTATGTCGTCTGGTATACTTTCTCCTATGTATACCTTCTCTGATTTCTGGTTTGTTCCCATTTTGATTTTAAAAAAATAACAAACTATTCACTATGTATGTTCATTGTGAAATTGGTAGTAGGTGTGAAAGGGGTCAAACTTTGGATATGTATTGTCCGAGATCCTCTTTTCCCTCCCCCCCTAAAATGACAAAGCAATAAAAAGGTTAAATAGAATTTGATTATGTCCTTTAGATAAACAATATTTAAGGGAGAAGAAAGATATACTTGTAGCTAAGTACCTCTTTTCTCTGAGAAGAGCAAAGTGGGTTCTGGCCCAATTTCTGTTTCTCCTCCTGGCAAGAAAGTATCTGAGAAGGGTAAGGGGAAAAGAAGCTAGAGATGCCCATTCCTTCTCTCCAGCAGTACAAAAATAGCATCTTTGCCTCACTATATACATGGAACCCCACTTCACCACTCTTTCTGTACATGGACAATTAATAAATGGTCATGTGATAAACAAATGAAACAAATGTATTAAGCACTTACAACTAGGCAAGTTTTTCTAATAAATATGGGACAAAGATATTTCTTCTTTCTACTATTCTTTTACAGTTATTGAAATGACAGTGATAGCAATACAACAAGAGAAAGAAAAGGACAGGAATATTAGAAAACGATAGATAAAATTATCCCTATGTGTAGATGGCATGATGGTTTACTTAGAAAACCTCAAAGATGCAGCAAAATAATTGATAAATCAATTATCTTGGTAAAGAAGCAGGATTCAAAATAAATACAGAAAAAATCACAAGACTATAAATCTAAGAACAAACAGAAAGGGAAATTCTAATTAAAATAACTACAAAATATGTAACATCTGGGTGTCATTCAAATAAGAAACAATCACATTCATCTTAAAATAATTGCTAAATATTCTTTCAAGAAATGTAGGACAACAAAAAGTTTTAATGGCCAAAAACTCTCTCTTCTTTTTCAAGGAGTTCAGCACCTAGTTCATTGTCTCCCTTTCCTTTCCAACTCTTTGCAATTATACTTGGGGATTCCAATATTTATATAGATGCTCAAAGTGCCTGGACCATAGTGGACACTTAATAAATGCTTGCTGAATGAGTGATAATTGCAGGAATATTCATTATTCATAGTTGGGCCAGACCAATATAATAACAATAATGATAGTGCTTAACTTGAAGTACAGATTTAGTGCTCTCCCAATCAAACAAATGTTAAATTTCACCTCACATTTGATAAAATGACAAAAGTGACAAAAGATGCAAATAACTAATAATCCTAGTACTACAGGAACAGACACTGACATACTGTAGGTGGGACTAAGCAGCTAAATTTTCTGGGAAACAAATTTGAATTAGGTGAAAAAAAGAGCAATTAAAACATACATACTCTTTAATTCAAAGATCCTACTCCTAGGCATATACTCAAAGGATAGCAAAGATAGAAGAAAAAAAAAGGTTCCACATACACAGAATTGTTCATGACAACATTTTGTGGTAGTAAGGAGGGGAAAACAAAATAGGTTCTTATTGACTAGGAAATGCCTAAACAAATCATGGCATGTGGAAATAATGGAATATTATTATCCCATAAGAAACGACAAATAGGAAGAATTCAAGGGAAGCATGGAAAGACATGTGAACTAGTCCAGAGTGAAGTGGGCAGAATCAATAAAATAACATACATACCAACTACAGCAATGTAAACAAAGGAGAAAAACACCAAACTGTAATTATAATGAACAAATTGTCCCCAAAGAAGACTTCAGAAAATGTATGTCCTTCCCCCTACATACTGATGTAGGGAATGTTGTGTAATATGGAATATGTTGCCAAATTCTCTGCTGTATTTTTTTTTCATTTTGATGAACTGCTGTTTTTTTTTCCTTCCTTTTTCTTATTTAATCTTTGTTGCAAAGGGTGGTCCACTGGGTAGCAATACAAGAAGGTTAATAGTCATAAATTAATGTAGTATGAAAATAAAAGACATCAATAAATCTAAGATTAAAAATTAAATAAATAATAAAAGAAATCTTAGGGATATTTTATTTAAATAAAGAAATATGAAAGCAGAGAGATCACTTTTCAGCTGCATGGAATGAAGGCCAGCTTCACAGGGAAGATAGTAACTGAGCTTGGTCTTGAAAATAAAGGATTTTCACTGGTGGGGTTATGGAATATGCTGGGCTTTGAGAATGGCCTGCTGAGGATAAGTAGAGGTGGGAGAGGATAGGATAAGATTAAGAGACAGTTGGGAATCTAGTCTGGCTGAAATGTTGTGAATGTCAAATGTAATTATGGATGTGAACTCTTTTTAGTCATAACTTGCTATGTGAATATGAACTATCATTCCTCCTTCCATAGAATATCTGCTATTTTTCTCTTTTACTTCTTATCTTCTGCTTTCCCTACTCTGTTCCCCTAGCCCACTAATTGGGTACTGTTTCCCAGTTTTCCAGACATGGGACCCAAGTCACCATTTTCAGCATAATTAAGACCATGCTGGGGGGGGGGGGGGGGGGGGCGCCCCGCAACTACATGGTGTAGTGAATAGAGCATTGGCCCTGAATTCAAGTCCTCAGATACTTAATACTCCTAGCTGTGTAACTCCAAGCAAGTCATAAGTTCAATTACCTTTAAAAATTTTTAAAAAGAAAAAAGCCTGAGAAGACTTGCAAGAACTATTATGGTAAAATGCTCAGGACCAGGAGAACAATTTGTAAAAAAAAAATACTATCATAAAGATAAACAACTTGGAAAGATTTAAGAATTCTGATCAATACAATGACCAATCCCAATTCCAAAGAACTCATAATGAAACATGTTGGCCACCTTATGGTGGGTCATGGATTCAGGGTATAGATTGAGACATATTTTTGGGTGTGGCCAGTGTAGGAATTCCTTGACTATGTATATTTATTATAAGGATTTTTTCTTTCTTTTTCAGTTGGGGGAGGGGATAGGAAGGAGAGAATAAATACTTGTTAGTTTTTAAAAATAAATAAAACATGTTGAAAAAGAGACTTGGGGGAAGCAACAGAAGGTAGAGAGAGGGGTGCCCATTTAACATTCCCCATTAACAGAGTTAATTGCTCAGTAATGCCTTTGTATCATTACTAGAAATGTATCTGGGAAAACAGTCAGATGCCCCAGCAGACGCGCATTCTTTGTACAGAGATACTCGAGTGCCTGACATTTCAGAACAAATGAGCAATTTCTTCTTGTGCAGGGAAACTTTTCAAGACCAAAAACTTGGCTCTAATTTGGTCAACTGAAAGCTTCATGGATGGGGGAACAGAAAATTTTAGTGGCTCAGAATCCTTCCTTCTTCATTCCTCCAACTTCAGTCTTGGGATCACAAGCCCTGAGAGGGAAGCAATGTCTTCTATCTCCTTTGAAGGCCAGCTTCCATTTCCTATATATTTCTTATCTCCTTATATCTTCACAAAAACCTTGTGAGGGTGGGGGACCAGAAATGAGTGTCCCTTTTTACAGAAGAGAAAATTGAGGTTCAGAGAATTTAAGTAATATATCTAAGATCAAAACAGTAATATCGGTTAGGGAAACCAGGGGAAATTCATGTGGTGTAATAAAATAAATTCTGGCTTTGACTCTTGGTTTTATCACTTATTCCTTGTATGGCATTGGGTAAATCAGTCTCACTCTCCAGGCCTCAGTTTCCTTATCTAGAAAGTCAATATGTCAGATTACCAAATGATTTCTAAAATCTCTTTGAACTCTTAATTTTATTATCTGAAAGACAACAAACCACACTCCTGGGCAGTATAACCCAAAGTATTTGTATTTCATATCTTGTATTTTGAGGCTGCATATGAATGAGAGGCAGAACATCTGAGATTGACTTGCAGCCTGGATTAATCCATTAAATTATGGTTGCACAACTGATTATGTCAGAATGAAGAGAGGGAGATGAAACTGAATAGTTCCAGGAGCCAGGGGGCTGGATTTCCTGAGTGGCTTTCCTTATGTGGCCTGTATTACTCTCATGGGCTGAGATTTGCTGTAAACTGTCTAAGGTTTCAGGGTCAGTGATCACTGAAGGATTTCAGGGAAATGGTAATAACAGTAATAGTAAATGTCAATAACAAAAATCATGACAGTGATGGCATTGATTTAGTGGAAAGCATGTTTGACTTAAAGTCAGTACCTAGATTCAAATCCAGCCTCAAATCCTTACTAGCTGAGTGATCTTGGACAAGAAACTTAATCTTTGCTTACCTCAGTCTACTCATCTATAAAAAGGGAATTCATTAGCACAATACAATCCATATGAGTGGTAAAGTGGAAAGAAACTGGATTTGGAGTCAAAGTTTTCATGTTTGAATATGGGCTTTGCTACTGACTTTCTGTGAGATTTGGGAAAGTGACAATCTCTTTGAACTTCAACTGTCTTCTTTGAAAAAAATAGCTTGGTTAAACTAGAAGACCTCAAAGGTTCCTTTAAATTTTAATTTTATGTCTGGACTGCTCTCCTTATACAATTCTTTCATAGAACTTTTCAAGACTGAAAATACTGTGTTTTTATTTGTTATTATTATAGCAATAATAGCTTATATTTATGTAGCCCTTAAGGGATGAAAAAATGCTTTCCTCACAACAATATTTTGAGCTAGAAGGGGAAGGGGGAAAGCATTAATATAGTGCCTACTATGTACCAGATTCTGGACTAATAGATATTTCATTTGATCCTTACAACAGTTCTGGTCAGAAGATGCTGTTATTATCCCTATTTCACAGTTGGGAAAACTGAGGCAGTGGTTAAGTGATTTGCCCAGAGTCACATAACTGTTAGCTGAGCCTGGATTTGAACTCAGGTCTTCTTGACTGAAAGATCTGGATTATCCACTATGCTACCTACTTAGTAGATCGCGTAAACATTCACATATCTATTTTATAATAACGATTGCCATTTATATAACACTTTAAGATTGGTTGCTATTTTTTATTAGGCTTGTGATTTCACTGATGTAGGGAACTCTTTAGTAGAAATTTCCTCTACCAAAGTAGGTGGCCACATCTGTTTAACTAATAATCTTAGAGAAGTGTCTGGGGGAATGAAGTGACTTGTACCAAATCACATAACCAGTATGTGATGAGATTTGAATCCAGGTCTTCTTCATGCTAAGCATAGCTCTCTGTCCTCTATGCCATGATGCTTTTTAAAGTTTTGCTATATATTTTGACTTATACTTTATACATTTTACATGAAGAAATTGAGACTCAGAGAGATTAATTGATTTGGTCATATAGCTTGTAAGTGTTTGAGAAAGGATTTGGATCCAGGCTTTCTTGGAGTCCTGTACTTTTCCCACTATACGATGCTAAGGAAACTGAGGCAAGGAAGGTTGAATCACTTACTCAAAGTGTTCTGGTTAGGGAAGTGATGGGAAAGGTTCAATAGAAGAACTTCAGCCCTAAGAGCAGTACCCTTTCATTGCATCATTTTCTTTTATGAATATGTGTTGCTAAGTCACAGACAATAACATTAGATCACCAGAGCTTTCCCCCAATTGTGGGGTGTTCCTTCATTGAAAATCATGGGACCCTTTCAGTCAAAGATGATAGGTCTCTGGTAGACAGACAGATGGCTGTTTAATGGTAGAATCAGGACTAGAACTCATGCTTTTGATTCCTGGTCCACTGCTATTTATACCACCCCTCACACTCTCTTCTATGCCAATCTATCTTCCCAAAGCATGTAGAATAGTTCAGTGACCACTCAATAAAAGATGGTTAAATGAATGAGAACCATAGTTTCTCTATGTATCCAAGCTCATTTGCCTACATGCCCTATCAGACTTTGTTCTAATCTATTCCATATGTCTTTCACATGCCTCATTTATCCCTGCCTTAGATGCTTAGCATAGGTTGTTCCCACAAACTGGAATGGATACTTTCCCTCACCTTGATGTCATAGAATCTCAGAATGACAGAGCTGGAATAAATCTTAGCAACAATCTAGTTCCTCATTTTACACTAAAGAAGACATACTGAAAGAAGTTAGTTGACTTGCCCATGATTTTATAGCTGCCTAGGTGACAGCCAGGACAAGAACCTTAATCTAATTTCTGTGAAGAGAGAGTACTATGGAGCCTAGATGTTAAAGAGTAGAAAGTGTAAAGAGTTTGGAAGCATTGAGACCCTGAAATGTGAAAGACCACCAACAATGGTAGCTGAAGTCCTGATATAATTATCTCATCTAACCATACTCTCTACTGGATCAATGCCTTGTCATGTTGGAGGAATTCAATAAAACTAAGAGCCATGCCTTGCAGTATTACCCAAGATAAAGAGTTCTGACAAAAGATGATCCACTGGAAATGTAAATGACAAAGCATTTTAATATCTTTGCCAAGAAAACCCCATGGACAATATTCAAATAATAAAAGATATGACATTGGAAGATGAGTCCCTCAGGTCAGAAGGTGTCCAACATTTTAGTGGGGAAAAGGACAAATACAAGTTGCTCCAGAAAGAATGAAGCAACTAGGCCAAAGTCAATAGGAAATGCAGCTTCAGAGCTGACTGGTGATGAAAGGAAAGTCTGGTATTGTAAAGATCAAAATTGCACAGGAACCTCGAATGTAACATCTATGAACCAAAGAGAGCTAGATTTGGTTAGACAGGAGATGAAAAGATTAAACATCAACATCTTGGCTGTCAATGAACTCACATGGATGGAAATAAATGAATTTAATGTAGATGATCACTACATATACCAATGTGGGCAAGAATCACTTAAAAGAAATGAAATAGCCAATAGAGTCCATAAACAAGTAAGAAAAGCAGTACTGGAGTATAATCTCAAAAATGACTAAATGATATGTTTGAATCCATGGCAAACCAACACAGTAATACAAGTCTATGCTCCAACCATTGATGCTGAAGAGGGCTAAGCTGCTCAGTTCTATGAAGACCTACAACATCTTCTAGAAATAAAATCCAAAAAAAGATGTCACATCCATCATAGGTGACTGAAATGATAAAGTAGGAAATTAAGATAGAATAACAGGCTTTGCAGTTGGTTCAGAACATGAGCTTATAATTGCAAAATTAAGACTTAAATTGAAGAAAGTAAGCAAAACAATCAGACCATATAGGTATGATCTAATACATTCCTTATGAATATGAAGTGGAAGTGATGAAAAGATTTAAGGGATTAGATCTGGTAGATAGAGAGCTTAAGAACTATGGGCAGAGGTTCACAACATTGTACAGGAGGGAGCAACGAAAATATCCCAAAGAAAAAAGAAGAGCAAGAAAGTAAAATGGCTCTTTGATGGGGCTTTACAAATAGCTGAGGAAAGAGACAAGGGAAGATAAACCCAACTGAATGCAGAATTCTAGAGAATAGCAGGGAGAGAGAAGAAGATTTTCTTAAATAAGTAATGGGAAGAAACAGAAGAAAACAATAGAATGGGGAAAACAAAAGTTCTCTTCAAAAAAATTAGAGCTATCAAGGGAAAGTTTATGCAAAAATGGGCATGATAAAAAATGGTGGGGATTTATTTAACAGAAGTATTTAACAGAAGTAGAAGATTTTAACAGAAGTAGAAGAGATTAAGAAGTGGCAAGAGGGGCGGTTAGGTAGTGCAGTGGTTAGAGCACCAGCCCTGAAGTCAGGAAGACCTGAGTTCAAATCTGGCCTCAGACACTTAACATTCCCTAGCTGTGTGACCCTGGGCAAGTCACTTAACCCCAAATGCCTCAGCAAAAAGCAAAAAAAAAAAAAAAAGAAGTGGCAAGAATATACAGAAAAACTCCACAAGAAAGATCTTAACATTATTGACAACCACAAAAGTATAATTACTGATCTAAAACCAGATATCCTGAAGAATAAAGCAGGACTTAAGAAGCATTGGTAATTCTAAGGTGAGTGAAGGTGATGGAATTCCACCTGAGCTATTTAAAATCCTTGAAAGATGATGCTGTTAAAAAGTTGCACTAAATATGCCAACAAATTTGGAAAACTCAACAATGGGCACTAAGATCATCCCAATCATAAAGAAGGGTAATGTCAAGTTTAAAGTACTAAATAATTATACTCATTTCACACATCAGTAGAGTTATGCTTAACATTTTGCAAGCTAGGCTTCCAATATGTGAAATGAGAATTACCAGAAATGCAGGCTAGTATTAAAATAGGCAGAGGAACTAGAGACCAAATTGCTAAAATTTGTGGGATTATGGAGAAAATAAGAGAGTTCCAGAAAAACATCCATTTCTGCTTTATTGATTTTGCTGTAGCATTTGACTTTGTGGATCACCCCAAAATGTAGCAAATTCTTAAAGAAATAGGAATATTGGATAATCTTACTTGTCTCCTAAGGAACCTGATTAAGGTGAAGTAATAGTTAGAACTGAACATATAATAACTGATTGGGTTGAAGATTGAGAAAGCAGTATGACAAGGTTGTATATTATTACCTTATTTATTTGTGTGCAGAATACATCATATGAAATGACAGGCTGGATGAATAAAAATTGGAATTAAGGTTGCCAGGAGAAATAATAATCATCTCGGATATGCAGATGATCTTTATGATACATGGCCTAACATTAATTAATTTTGATTCTAAGGAACAAAAATCACATAATCTATTTCTTCCAGTTTCTGGGATAGGGTTCTGCATACCAGACCTGTTTGATCAATGCTTTTGGCTGACCATTCCATACTCCCTTTGTTTGTCTCAAAGTCAATGATTTTGGAACTCAGGAAGCTTGTGTCTCAGGAAAAGGACGTTTGAGGATTGGGTGATGAGAAGTCATTTGTTCTTCACCCTTGAACAATCAGGAATGATTGACTGGTTAGGCAGATTTGCTTTTTCCAGGGGACCCAGTTTTCCTTTACCTCCAGGGTCCATTAAGCCAACCAATCAGAAGTCTGTTTCATCAGAGTTGCCTGAATTCTGCTGAAATCAAAGATTAAGACTTTCTCAGTTTGACAGGGCCTTTCCAGGTTTGTCACTTTAATTAGCTCTGGCATTTTATCTGGTTTATTTTCATTAGCAGAGCAGCCAGAGTCCTGACATTGCAAACTCTCTCCCTGATCCTTAGGGAAAATTCCAGTCTTTGAGTCTTTATTCTTACAAGAATCTCATCTTGGCCCTTTCCAGGAAACTGGTTACATTGACAATGTGAAGCAACCCAGAGATGCCAGTCCCAACTCACCACTCTACCCTCCAGGACTTCAAAACAACAGAAGAAGACTCATTCAAGAATAAGGTCACCAAGTGTCCTCTTTTTCTGAACTACAGAACCATGGCTGCAAGGACCCTCCCCTGCCCCCATGCATCTGGCTACCAGCCCTCTTTCACATGAATGGTGCATCCATCTCTGAGATTAAGGGAGATTATATAATATATTGGAAAGAGTACAGGATTCAGAGGCAGAAGATCTGTGTTTGAGTGTTGGCACTTAACAAAATATACTTTGAGAATCCTAAAGTCTATATTTAAGACCTGCTTCAGCCAATTCCTAGCTTTGTATTGTTGGAAAAGTCACTTCCCCCTTTTAGTTTTGGTATGCTTATCTATAAAATGAGAATATTGATCTGTCTCAGCTTCAGTTTTCTAACCTATAAAATAAGGGTAATAATTTCCTCCACTATCTGCCACATAAGAATATCATGACATTCACATGAGAAAACATGTAAAATGATTTGTAACTATAAAATACAATATAGATATGAGTTCTTAAAGAAAACTCAAATAAACAAATCAACCCAAATCAAGGGAATAGGGAGAGTCAAGCCCAGCCACAGGCAAGACTGTGATCTACATGAAATTTATCTTCTGATTCTTTCTCATTGTTCCCTGAGGGAGGCTTTGGCTCTCCAGGCTGCAGTTGGCCTGGCAAGAGACCAAAACCTCAGAGGATTCAGATCTCATGTGAATTGAAGAACAGGAGAATGACAGGCAAATGTGATTCATTTTGGCTTGAGAAATGGGGATCCTTCATAGAAGAGAGCCAGAGCTAGATTGCCTAGGTTAATTCTGTGACCTTTTTGCATTTTGTCTAGAGGAGCTAAGGGTCCCCGGAAACCCCATTTTGAAGCCTGGGCTGTGTTAAATATGCTTTGCTGAAGGCCTCTGATTGGATAAGGCTGGCATGGATGAAGAAGTATTTCAAGAGGAGTTGAGGAGCTCCACCTGTAGGTTAGGCCTTCCATATTGATTTTAGGGTTCAAATGTTGAGACATAACAGAAAAGGATGCCAAAATAATTTCTGCTCCCATTAATAACATATGCAGACCATAACTCTTAAAACTGCCACCATCAAGATCCCAGTTCTCACTAACATGTTTTCTCAGAGAAAAAGAAAAAAAAAGTCTCAACAGAAATGGCCTCTAGGTAGCTAGTACGTGTGACACCATAAGGATATGGAGGTAGATGGGAGCATAAAAGCTGCACAGGGTGGACCAGAATTTCCCTTTGGTTTAGACCAGAGCAGTATAATTCAATGGGGTGAATCTCTCTCTCTCTCTCTCTCTCTCTCTCTCTCTCTCTCTCTCTCT
>JAJPUD010004503.1:2604-53828 GCA_023553655.1 Myrmecobius fasciatus
AAGAAAAGAAAGAAAGGAAGAAAAGAAAGAAAGGAAGAAAAGAAAGAGAAACAGAGAGAAAGAAAGAAAGAAAAGAAAGGGAGGAAGGAAGGAAAGAAAAAGAGAAAAAAAAGAAAGAAAAGAAAAAAGGAACAAAGAAAGGAAGGAAGAAGTGGAAAGCATTCTCAGAGGAAAAGCATTAGCACCAGGAGAGAGGATGGCTTGTGCTGAGAGAGAGAATTGATTAAGAAAGATGTCTTATAGAAAATGAGGTTTGAAGTGAGTCTTAGAGGGATCTGGGGAAACCCACTAGGCAGAGTGAGGAAGGAGATCATTCCAGGCATGGAAGACAGCCAGGAGAACACCTGGAGCTGAGAGATGGAGGGTTTTCATTCATTGAACAGCCAAGAGATCAATGTCACTGGATCAATGTCACATAAATTACATGGAGGGGAGCAAAGTCTAAGAAAACTTGAAAGACAGGTAAGGGCCAGATTATGAAGGACTTTCTCTACTAAACATTTTATTTAAATTAAAATTTTTACTTTTTATTTTTATTCTGGGGTCAGTCATGTGTTTTAGAGCAGAATGGGCAGAACTGTACTTTAGAAAGATAGCTTTGGCAGGTGAGTGGAGAGAGAGTCTTAGACTAGAGAGACTAACATGAAGTCTATTATAATGGTCTAGGTATAAGGTGGTGAGACTCAGATAAATCACTTTGTCTTCCATTTCTTTCCAGAATATTCAGGAAAAAAAAGAAAATCCGCCGTTCTCTCTCTGAGCTGTTCAGTCTCAATGCCTCTAACCCTTGGCTTCGTCAAGGTGTCTTTAGTGATATGGACTCCTCCCCAAGAGAAGATGTATTGATTGAAGGAGCCAGTAACCTTGAGGATGTTTATCAGTTACACAAGGATGGCCGTCAAGGTATTTTCTCTTCCCCTCTCTCTCCCTCTTGCTATCTATCTCATCTCCCATCTCTTCTTCTCTACTCCATAAAACATGCCTTATTTTTTCCCATCTTAAAAATAAATCTACCTTGACTCATGTCAGTCCCTCGAGTTACCATTATATAAATCTCCTGTTCACAATCAAAACCCTCAAATAAAGTCATTTAAATTTGTCTTCACTTCCATATCTTCTACTCACTCAATAAGGCTTCTGATTCCCATTCCACTATTCTACTGAAATTTATCCCTAAAGTTGTCAAGAATCTCTTAATCATTAAATTTGTTGTCTCCGTTTTTGTGGTTTTTGACCTTTTTAATACCATTGGTCACTTCTCCTTCCACATTTTCTTCTTACTTGTCAGATCTCTTCTTAGATTTTTTTGCTGGGTCATCATCCATTCCCCATCCCCATTAGAGATGGTACCAACAAGTCTCAGACCTTAGTCTTGTTCTATTTTCTGACCATCTTTTGATAAATTTCTTAATTCCTTTAGGCTCAATAACCATTTCTATGCACAAGAATCACAAACCTGCATATATATTTCTAATCTGTCTCATCAGCTCCAGAACCACATCAACATCTACTTTAATATGCCATTTCATACTTGAAATATCCAAAATGGAACTCATGAAATTCCCCACATGCAAACTTTCCCTATAACTGTGGAGGACACCAAAAATCCTTATAGAACTCAGGTTTGGATTATCCTTGAATATTCACTTTTCTTTACAAATCACTTGTCAAATTTATTGATTCTACCTCTGTAATACCTGTCATATATGTGCCCTTCTCTCTTTTTCTTTGGTCATCAGCCTAGTTCTCATTCCAATCACTTCTTGCCAGAACTATTGCACTAACTTCCTAATTGATCTCCCTATTTCTACTCACCTTTCCAACATCAGTTGGAATACTCTTTCTAAAGTGAAGATGTGACCATTTCATTCACTTCATTGATGGCTTGCTATTGTAAAAATAGCCTCTTTGGTATTAAAAGTATTTTTTGATTTAAATCTATCTTTAGCTTTATTTTCTAGTCTTTTATTAACATTATTCTCTTTTGCCTACTACATTTCATTGAAAATTACTTACTTGCTCTTGCCCGAAGTCACCATTCCATCTCCTATCTTTACTTAGTTTGTCCCTCATACCTGGAAGGCAGTTCCTCTTTACCACTGCCTAATAGAATTCTTAATCCTCAAGGTTTAACATAATCTTGCCAAATCTATGGAAAAATTTTTGATACTTATTAGCTGTGTGATGCTGAACAAATTGCTTAATCTCCTTCTGCCTCAATTTCCTCATTTGTAAAATGGGGATAATAAAGTTGTTATGAGAATTAAATAGGTTATTATATGTGTGCATATATATGCATTAATGTATTATGTAAAAAATTTTGCAAACCTAAAATTTAATTATAAATATTATCTACTATTATTATTCAGAGCATAAATTATTTTTATCCATTTTATATCCATAGTTTCCTTATATGTACATGCTTAAAAACTGAAAATCATTTAACTCAACTTTCTCAAATTGTAATACACATAATTTTCTCTAATAAATAACATTAATAATGTCTAGAAACTTGATGTTTTATATCTCCCATAGGAGATTATATGATGTGATAATAATAGAGCTTTTAGGGTTTGCAAAGCAAATAATATCTTATTTGATCTTCACAGCAGTCCTAGGAGGGAAGTGCTATTATTATTCCCACTTTTTAGATGAGGAAACTGAAGCAGACTAAAGTTAAATGATTTGCCCAGGATCACAAAGATCTGGGGCTGTGTTTCCAATTCAGTCTCCAGGTCCAACACCCTATCAACTTCTCCACTTACTTGTATGATAAAATTGATAGAGCCCTACGCCTGAATTTATGTCCTGGCTCTGACACATTAGCTGTGTGGAAATCACCTTAGAAGTCATTTGTCCTACCTTGGCTTTCCAAGGATAATCCTTTCCTGAAAAATGAAATCATATCCCTTATAGCTAGCCATCCAGTCTCTGCTTAAAAATCTCCAGGGTCAATGGCTCTCTGTTTCTGAGTGTGCCTTAGAAAGTTCTTATATATGGTGAATCAAAGTCTCCTATCCTTAACTTATTGAACCATTCTAGTCTGAATCCCTGTAGAACAATCTCAGTTCTTCTGCTATACCACAGTCCTTTCATGTCCTTCCTTAGTTCTCTTTTCTCTTGCCCCCATTTAGTATGTCTAAACAATTTGAGAGCAATTTATCTCTAGCAATGAAGGATGAGTAAAAGGTGCCTTGTGATATTCCTCATGACTTTGGATGCTTCTTAAGTAAAACACATTCAACAGCAGCACTTGGAAATCAGCTATTAGTTAGCAAGGGCACAAAGCACATCATGTTCTCTTATCACAGATGTCAATTTTAATCAAATTTTCCTAGTTCTTGTTTTCTAGCTCTATGAAAGATCACATCTCCCACCAGCATCTCCACCCCCCTCTATATAGCTATACACACACACACACACACACACACACACACACACTCACATATATATATATATACACGCTAGTTCAAGGCTTCAAAAGAAACAACCAGAATAAAATGCATTAGTTTATATTTTTCCTATGCTGCAGAGGCAATCAAAAATTATTTACTGGCAATTTTCCCCTTGCTTCAATTTTTCTTCTCTGATGGTTGGCGGTTTTTTTCTTCTCCAGTTCAGTAATATCCTCAGTTCACCCCTTTCCCGATTGCATTGAAAAATCACTTTGCCTTGTTTCAGTTCATTCTTCATTCCTTGTGTTTTGCATTCCCTCATCCTCTTCAGTACAGAGATTCAAGGAGAGAGGGAGGAAGGGAAAGAGACAGACAGAGACAGAGAGACAGACAGACAGACAGAAGAGAAAAGAGAGAGAAACAGAGAAAAAGAGAGAGACAGAGACAGAGAGAGGGAGAGAGATAGAGAGGGGGAGAGAGACAGAAAAAGAGAAACAGAGACAGAGAGACAGACAGAAAGAGAGACAGAGACAGAGAAAAATAGAGAAAGAGACAAAGACAGAGAGGGAGACAGAGAAACAGAGACAGACAGAGACATAGAGACAGACATAGGCAGAGTCAGAAAGAGAAAGACAGCAGAGAGAGAAGAGACAGAATCATAAACTTGTGAGGCAAGAAGGGAGGCTGGATTTGTGCTCCAGTTACTGAACAGGAACCCTTGTTCCTAGTATCATAGTTTGTGACTATGATACTAAATTGAATGTAATCATAGATATTTTATATTACTTCAATATTAGTGCCTTTTCCCCCCTCCCCTTTAAAATGGGTTCGGATATCTAGTGTCATCAGGTCAGAAAAAGAAGCTATTTTCTATTGTATGTTTACTATGAAGAGGAAAATGTGTCAGACAAACCATATGAGCAACTTGGTATATAGAAAGAATACTGAATTTGTGTCAGAAGACTGCTTACTGGTTAGATGAAGTTAATCAGATCACTTCAGCCCTCTGAGCTTGTTTCCTCATCTGCAAAGTGAATATTTGTAAAATGGAAGTAATTGAAGTTGAGCTGAGTTGAATAAAGAAGAAAAGAAGGGTATATTTAAAGACATTAATTTGGAGAATTAGGGACTGCCCCCAGAAGTTCTGGTTTAATGAGGTTACATACAGAAGATGGAGTCAAGGTTATGTAACTTGGTTGAATTCTTGAAGATTTTGGGGATTAGGGTCCATGTGTGCAGAATGTTCCCCTCTCCCTCCCCCAGCCAAATGAATAATGCAAATACATTTGGCAAGCTTAATAAGCAAAGTGACTATGTGAAAAGAGTGCTGAATTTGGAGTTAGAGAGGCTGGGTTTGAGTTTTGACTCCACCTTTCCTTATCTGTGTGATCTTGCTCAAGTCCCTTAATCCCTCTAGACTTTAGGTTCCATTTTGTAAAATGAAGGGCGCCCTCTCAGTTATATTCCAACTCTTAAGTCTGTGTTCCAATAATCTTAAATGAGGCTCTACGAAATCCTTCATATTATGATACTTCATTCAGATTATTATACTTCTTTTCTAAAGATTTCTTATTAGACCTTTGATTCCTTTCACTTCTTCAGATAAGATATACAAGTGTAACTCAGAAAAAGAAACTTTTACTCATCTAAATATCTCCTCTGTATTTCAAGCAGATGGTAGATTGATTCCTGTAATTTCATAAAATCAAATATCATAAAATTATAGAATTTAAAAGCTGAAAGGCCGAGATGGTAGATTGATTCCTGTGATTTCATAAATTCAAATATCATAAAATTATAGAATTTAAAAGCTGAAAGGCCATCTAGTCCAATTCATATACACAATAAAATTCTCCATTAAAACATTCCCAACAACTGCCCATTTAGAATCTGAAGATATGTGAGGAGGGGGAATCAATCCCCTCTTGAGGACATTCATTCTTCAAAAAATGGAATGGAAAAATGAATACAAAGAGACTGACATAATACTGTAAGAATAGTATTAGGAAGGCTAAAAGCCCAGTGACCATGGAGCTTGTGAGAGGTTAAGGTTTTGTTGAAAAAAAAAATAATAAAGAAAACAATGTTAGGTACAAGAAGTCAAAAGGAAGTGATAGGTTTTTTGAGTACTTTACCAAGGGGTAATAGTAATGGATGAAAGAGAAGGCAGGAGATGACTCAACTGCTTTTGTTTTCTCTATCAAGGATAATGATTTGCAGAATAAAAAATGGTTACAAGTAAACTAAAACCCAAGATAATTGAGATGTTAAGAAAGCACCTAATTATATACTTTAGGAGTTCAAGTTACCTGCTGCAGAGAATTCCATTCCAGGGTACTGGAAACAGTTTGAAGAGGTGATGACTGAACCAATGCTGAATCATGCTGGTGACATTAAAGAATGGAAGAGGACCCAAAAAATAGAACAGATAAATACCCTTATTGAAAAAAATGCTCCTTATTGAAGGAGGTAAATAAAACATACCCATTAGTGAGTTTATGAGTAACATTTCAAAACAGCTTATTAGAAGAATGGTTTGTAAACATGTAGAAAGTGATGTTGGTTAAGAGCCAACAAAGATTAATCAAGAACAAGTGACTGTCAGCCAACCAATCCCAGTTTTTTTTTTTTTTACAGGATTATCAGATTATTTGATCTAAGGGAATACCATAGACATAATATGATGGGAATTTGGCAAAAATAAAAAACTCCAAAAACAAACTCCAGACCCCCAAACCAAAGCTTTGACAAAAGACTTGTATTATATACATGACAAAGTATAGCAATGTGGACTGGATAATAAATGCAGATAGGCAGTTGTTTGAATTGGTTGAACAATTGGACTAAAAGAGTGGTGATGATTGAAGTAGGACCCAGTTTTCAGCTTTAGGCTTTTCAAAATTTTTGTAAATGATTTGGATGTCACGTTTATCGCTAGAACTTGGACCCAGACTGTCTAGCTTCAAATCTTGAATTTTTTCAACTTCACCTCCCAAACAAACCTCACAGGAGCAGGAGGAGGAGGATTTGGGTTGATAGCAATCCATGTGGAAAAGACCTGCAACTTTAATCAGAAGGAAGTCCAAGATGAGTCACAATTGTGACTGCCAAAAAAAAAAATCCTGATGTGAGTTTAGGCAGAATTATTTGAAACGTAATGCACAGAACTGGAGGATTTATAGTTTTCTACTGCCTGCTGTCTTCTTGGCAACCACCAGAGAGGTCTCTCTAAGCTACTTGACAAGGTAGCATATGGCAGCTGCATATGGAAGTAGAGCACAATGGCCATCTTCTTCTCCATGCTACATATCTAGTCTGGACTGGGATGCCCCAGCCCATGGTCATAGCTGTCACCTTTATAACGAGAAAAGGGAGCCTTCCACCTTTTTGCATCATCCATTGGCACAATGGGGAAAATTTGTGTTGTTATTTTTGTATTGACTATCATGGAATAAATAAATAAATGATGAATTTTATTTTTCAGTGATAAAAGAGAAGACAAACCATTTGGTATGAGATACCCACTAATATTGTATCCATTTAGTGGGTGGGAATATTTTTAAGAAAGGAAGGAAAAAGGAATAAGCTTTTATGCAGCACCCACTATGTGTCTGACACTGCTAAGTGCTTTACAAACAGTATTTCATTTGATCCTCACAACAACCCTGCAAAGTAAGGGCTGTTACTGGGTTTTTGTTTTTGTTTTGTTTTGTTTTGTTTTACAGTCGAGGAACTAGAGTCAGTCAATGGCTAAATTACTTGCCAAGTAAGTATCTGTGGCTGGATTTGAACTCTGGTCTTCTTGACTCAGCCCAGAGCTCTAGCCACTGTACTCATTTAGCTGCATGATTGGAATTTTTCTTCTTGGACACAGTGGGTGTCTATGGATGGAAATTACAAAAAGAAGATTTTAGCTTATTATAAAGACAAATTCTTCAACAGGTAGAGCTCTTAAAAATAGGATGAACTGACTCAGAAAGATCATAGAATCATATCATTTGAGAGTCAAAAGGGGCCTTAACAGGTATCTATACATGAAAGGAATCTTCACCATAATTACATACCTGAAAAGTGGTCATCCAGAAAACACATTCTATTATTGAAGGTCTTCAAGAGGCTAGATAGTCACTTATTTGTAATGTAGACAAGAGACATGCTTGGATGAGGTGATGTCTGTGTTCTCTTCCATCTCTGAGATTCAAGAAATGTTTTAAAACACATCAATTATTCACTTAGTTATAATAATAACATGATGATTCTTGGAAAATACTTTTCATTCTATCTCAAAATTAAGTAAAATTACTTTTTCTAGCACACCAAATGAAGGACTTATAGAATTGAGAACTTTAGTTTTCCTAAAATTGGCACTGATATATGTATAAGGGAAAGAACATTAGATTAGGAGTGAGAGAAACTGAGTTTGAAATCCAGCTCTGGTACTTACTAGTTCCATGATCTTGCACAAATAATTACCTCCTACCCACTTTAGTAAGTGATGACCAGCCTTCGGTCACTTTTCCAAGGGCCATTTCAGCAGTATGATGGGGATGGAAGTCCAATTTCATGGAGCTAAGGTAATAATGAGTGGTGGGACATTAGTTACACTGGACACAGAAAACCTTTTCTGGAAATTTAACCATGAATATGGAAATAGAGAAATGAGTAATTAGATGGATTATAAGTTATGAGAAGGCTTTTTTGTAGGTTCAGAGAGACTGGAGTATGTTTATAGGTATGGTGTCTAGAAGAAAAATCTAAGTATCATATATGGGGACAATTGACACCTAACCCTTCTTATCTTACTAATGGTTGGACAGTGATTTAGTGTGGAGCAAGGGGAGGAGACAATTCTATGGACAATTCTTGAACTGACGCTGTAAACTCTGGGCTTGGTATATATTTAGTCCTTCCTTTAATCCTTTATTTATAGTATCACCAAAGCAATGATGTGAGCCCAACTTTTCTCTTTCATTCAACTTACTCTGATGTTTTTGTCATTTCTTTTTCTTTCCCATGGAATTCATTTTTAATCTCACTTCTAGATAAAGATGTTGGGGGTATAATTGATTGTTGTGATTAACAAAGACCTTTCTTCCTAGAGTTGGGTGGGAGCCCTGGAAACCTTTGAGTGTTTTTGTTCACTGATCCTAGTGAATATCAGTCCTTTGGGGATTTCAGCACCCTTTCCTGTAGGTTTGATTTCACTCTAGTTCCATTCCTCAGAGTGCTATATGATACTGAATTGATTGTATGTTCACATGTGGGCACACACATACATGCCCACACAACCAGGACTTTGTTTTTCCAGCAGGTCATTCTGAATTTTCTTCCGGATCCCAGCCATGGTTGTCAGAAAAACAAACTCCAGATTCTGCTGAGATCTCATCATCCATCAATGTAGTCCTTCAGCATTCTAAAGAGAATCTGTCTGCTGTGCCTTCTCAGTCTCCGCTGATTATTCCAGAACATTTCCAGGAGGGAATTCTACATCATTCACGTGAGTCAAAAAGTCATTTCTCCTGAGTGTTTCACTTTAGTTTGTATTAGTCTACCCACCTAGGGAAAACTAAGGGGTGCACTGAATAGAGTGCTCATCTTGGAGTCAGGAAGACCTAAATTCAAATTCACTTTCATATATTTCTTAGCTATGTGTCCCTTGGACCAAGTTGGCTAACATTTGATTGCCTCAGTTTCCTCATCTCTAAATGGAAATTTACTTCTTAGAGTTGTTGTAAGGATCAAATGTAAATTGTAAAAATTGTAATTGAAATGAAATAATTGTAAAAAGTTTGACACATAAGAAGTGCTATATAAGTGTTAGTGCTATTACTTCTGAGGAATTCTTCCTCCAAATACATACTCCCACATCATCAGAGAAGGAGTGTGTGGCAATTCAGAAAACTGGTCTTGGAATCAGAAAAACATGATCTCTGATGCATACAGGTTGTGTGGTCCTGGGCAAGTCAGTCAGTCTTTGGTCTGGGCAGTGACTAAAGTTACATAGGTAGTAAGCAGCAAACCTGATCATCACGATTAAGCTCTAAAAGCTATTTTTATTAAGACTTATTGTAACAAATGTATGTTATTGTGTCGTTATCTACTTTCCCGCTGCTTCCCTACCATGAATTGGGCTGGGGGAAGGAATAGTCTTTTCCCTAAAAGTCTTTCCAACACAAAAAATGCTGCTGGGATTACTAGTTCAAAGATTATGAACAATTTAGTGAAGTCGTGTAATTCCAAAGTGTTTAGAACACTTGTCATTGCAGTACAATATGTCTTATCATAACACCTCCTTACGTTGATTACTTCTGTTTTTATATTTTTAAACAATTCGTTATAAAGTTAAACTTTCAAAATTATTTTTATTTTATACATCTTTTAACAAGTTATGATTTGAAACATTTTTTTCAGAGGCTATCTATAGTTTATAATTTTTCTTTGAAAACTATTTATAACCTTTCTTACCTACTTATGGCACTTACCTATTAGGATTTTCTTTTGAAAAAATTTTTTTTTTGTGAAATGCCTCCATGCCCAGAAGGAATTTATAGAAGAACTCAAAAAAAGAATTAAAAAATCCAATGAGAGACATTTAAGGAAAATTAAAAAAAAAATTTAAGAAAAACAAGGTTATGGAAAAAATGTTAGCCAATTAGAAAAGAAGATACAGTCTCAAAGATGAAAATAATTCTTTAAAAATTAGAACTGGGTAAGGGGAAACAAATGAAACTATGAGAGACCAAGAAATAACAAAACATAAAGAATGAAGAAATAGAACAGAATGTGAAACATTAGAAAATTTTTTTAAATTTTATGACAAAATTGTCAAAACTATCTTTTCCCCCTCCATTGTCTTTATCTCTCACTTAGTGATGATTTTCCTCTTCAATCATAGATCTGAAAGCTACCTCTTTTTATTCCTCTCTCTGATTTTTTAATAACATGACCTTTTCTTCAACCCTTTCATTTTTATGGAGGAGTAAAGTAAGGTTCAGAAAGGATAATTATATGTGACCTGAGGGGATATGATGAGATATTGGTAGAGCTGGGAATTGAGCTCAAGTCTCTTGACTCCTAGGTCAATGATCTTTCTCCTGCACTATTCTGAATTTCTAAAAGCTACCAATCTGGAAATAACAACTTTTATCCAGATAGTAGGAAATAGGTTTACTATAAGGGCTGGTCTTTTACATGGGTAACCTAGATGGTATCTTCGAAAGTCTTATCATCACTCAAATTTTGCCTCTCAATCCATCAAATCAATAAAGTTTAGCAAGCTCCTGCTATGTGCTAGGAGTTGAAAATAGATAAATATTCTAAAGTCTGTTCTCAAGGAGCTAATATTTTATTTGGGAAAACAACATGTATGCCTTTGAGCAAATACAAAATTAACAAAGTAATTTTCAGGAAGGAAGAATCTGAAGGCAAGAACATCAGGAAAAGCTTCATATAAAAAAGAGTCCTTAGTATTTAAATTACAATTTTCAAGAAACTGTAAATTCTGAGATGGAAGTTAGGAGGATGTCCCTTTTAGGCTTTGGCTTATGAAAAGGCATGGAGATGGGAAATAGAATGTGCTATGTGAAGAAGAATTATAAGATCAATCCGTGTGTACTATATAGTGTGTGAAAAGGAATCACCTAATATATGAGAAAACTGTTGGAGATCAGTTATGAAGGGTTTGAAATGCCAGTTAGTACCTGATCCTAGAAACAAAAGAAAACCACTGGAATTCAGCCCCCTTATGTATTGAATAAGTTTTCTGAACTTACCTAATGATCATTCCTCATCCTGTTTTATGGGGAAATGTATTAAAATTCCAAATGATTGACATAATTTTTTTAAAAAAACAATGTATATTGTGTGACCCTGGGCAAGTCACTTAACTCCAATTGCCTCAGCAAAACCCCCCCCAAAAAAAAACAAACAAACAAACAAAAAACAATGTATTTATAAGTTGAAGAGCTGGTTTGTTTCATTTATCTCATTTCCTCTCTCATCAGGACCTGTCTTCATTTAGCTATGGTCATCTGTGTGTGTGTGTGTGTGTGTGTCTGTCTGTCTGTCTGTCTTATCAAAAGTGTTCTTTTATGCTTAAATGTGCTATAATCACTTTCTTTCCCACATAACTGCCAAAACTGGTGCTCCATCACTGAGGACCATTTTGTACTTGAGCAATGAAAATCTGATGTGTCATCATAGTTTGCAGTCCCTTTAAAGGTTGGATATTTGCTTAAAGACTCACAGTAGATGAAATTACAATCTCCTTTTGTACTGAAAAATACCACTCAAAGAAAAAATACTCACCTCCTCTTATATCTGTCACTTCAGGCAAATGACTTCCCCTATTCTGGCCTATTTTCTTCATCTATAAGATGAGAATGGTATGCATCTGAGATGCATTCCAGTCCAAACAAAATATGATTATAAATGTTCTTAAGCCATTTTTCAGTCTTGTCCAATTATCCATTACCCCATTTGGAATTTTCTTGGCAAAGAAACTGGAGTGGTTTGTTTTTTCCTTTTCCAGCTCATTTTACAGATGAGGAAACTGAGATAAACAGGGTTAAGTGATTTGCAAAGGCTTACATAGCTAATAAATGTCTGAAGCTAGATTTGAACTCTTGAAGATGAGTCTTCCTACTAAGCTCAATGTTCTACCACCTAGCTGCCTATTATTATAAATATTCTTATGAAAATCTTCCTTTTTGTGCCTTAATGCCTATTCCTTCCCATGAAATGAATCAGCTTTCAAAAGGCAGACAGTATAAAACATCATGCTCTTACCTCATAAATTCTGCTTTTCCCAGGGCTATAACCATACAAAAATATTTGGGGAGTGTTGTAGCATCTGATGGAGCAGCTTAGGAGTCACTAGATAGAGCACTGGGCTGGGAGTTAGGAAGACCCTTAACCTCAGACTGCCTGACAAAATGGATTCACTGGATCTAATGAAGAAGGCAATAACAAACCATTCTAGTATCTTTGCCAAGTAAACCCAAAATGGGGTCAGAAAGGGTTATATGTGACTGAAATGTCTGAACAATGACTACCACTTGATTTTTAAATTTCTCCCATTTATATTTTTATGTATTCTATAATTATTTCAAAGGCTTCTTTGCATAGAACTCTGTTCACTTGGGATGTTAAAGATGATTAAGTTGATACTTTTAAAATTCTTTGGACTTACTTGGGTAAAAAAATGCTGTGAAAGCACAAAATTGATTTATTGACACTCAATGAAGTTCTTCAAAATAGAAACCATGTTTTAAAAAACCAAAAGCTATAAAGTCTTCAAGGAAAATCATTCATTTTGCCATGTTATAGAGGACTAGCTTATGATAGAGTTCCCAAAGCAAAGGACTGTACTTCAAAGGTTTATTTTTTTTATGTATCTTAATTCAACCAGTTCTGCTTCACCAACAAGCATTAACAGCATACTATGTTCTCATCACTGTCCTAGATGGTATGGAATGTTATCTGTATTTAGATAGGAAATACTTCCTTTTGTTCTAAATTTCACTGTCTAGTAATGGGAATAAGCAAAAACAGAGGTGGGAATGAATGGAGTTTCCCCTCATTGAAAGTCTCTAAGCAAAGGCTGGTTGACCATTTGTCAGGTATGTTCTAATGAGGATTCTTTCTGCCTATGGGTTAGGTAAGATGGACCCTGAGGTCCCTTCCAAATCTAAAATGCTGTGCTTCTCTGAAATACTGTTTCATGATGATAGCATTAGAGAGATTCAGAACAAAGTGCTGTGTGAGGAGGTTTGAGGGGGAAGATAATTACTAACCAGGACTATCAGGGTAAGCCTGAGGGAAGAAATAGCATTTAATTTGGAATTAAAATTCTAAGTATTACTTCACTAGGAAAAGGGAAAGTGAGATTGCATTTCATGCATAGGAAAGAGTGTAACAAAGACAAGGAAAGGGCAAAGCAAAGAATGTGTTCAGAGTACAGATGAGATATTTGCAAATAATATTTCCAGAGGAAGTTTAAAATTGGGAGAAGGAATAGTATATGTCAATATATTGAATAAAACATATTTATTATTATTTAATCATTATTAAATTACTTTTATTTAATCAGTTATAATTTATTTTAATAGCTTTAAAACAATTTAATAATGAGCAATGCTTCTAAATTCTTTCTTTCCCCTCTTTCCCTATTAGGATCCAGTACATTTCAAGAAGTCCTTTTTCCAGTAGTTGGATTTGCAACATGCTTAATCATTTCAGCATGTACAAGGTAATTACATTTTTAATTTTGTTGGTATTTGATAAGTGATGAATCTATGATATTTAAATAATGTATCTCGAGACACGACTTTAGCCATCCGTTCTTGTCCATTCTTGGTTGCAACTTATTGACAAATCAGACATAACAAAAACAGAATTCTTTAGAAAAATGGATCAGAAACTCAGTAGTACTTGACAGTCCCAGAATCATTGCTCTGGAGGAAACTCTATCCTAGTTTAACAAACCCTGGGCTTATTGTAATCAGCAAAGAGCAGATTTGCTTGGCAGGGCCGTTCCTAGGTTGTGAGGCTGTTTTGGGATTCAGATGAAGGAGGATCATATCTACAAGCCAGTGATAATTTGTTTGCAGGCTCCATATTGCGTATTCGTATACCTGGAGCTCTCAGCTGCTGTCTTGGCAAGTTCTTGATTATAGAAAGCTCCCACTGGCTATTATCATTTAACTTCTCTGCTCCATAAACCTCAAAGATAGTGGAAATTACTCCAGTGCTGTCCATGGTTCTAATATGACTGTCAGATCCATAGTGCTGCTAACTCAGTTGAGAATTCAGACCATGTTTTTTGAGGTTGATGCACCTGAAAAGAACAAAACTACCCCCATAATCTAGTTGTAATTACTGGGGTATATGGAGAAGGCACAGTGAGTCTGTCTATCTGGACCTTGGAGGTAATGCCCATAAGGACCAACCCTAGAAAAAATGTTGCTAGTCGCCCATGTTTCTTTCAGGGTGTTAAGGGTTATTTCAGAATTATAGACATTAGTGAATATTTAAAAAGCAGGAAATGTCAGGATTTAATGCCCCTCTAAATCTATGTTCCCACTGTGGTGATCCAGTCCTTTATTTTTGGTATTATGCATTTTATGTATACTAACTTGAGGCTACTGATACAGATTGATATGTTGTCTTTTGTGCAGGCAAGAGCTTTCATTTTCTTTTTTTTTCCTGAGACAATTGGGGTTAAGTGACTTGCCCAGAGTCACACAGCCAGGAAGTGTTCAAATCTGGGATCAGATTTGAACTCAGGTCCTTCTGACTTAAGAGCTGATGCTCTATCCACTGTGCCACCTAGTTGCCCCGATCCTTCATTTTCTAAAAAAAAATTTATTGTACAAATTAGGTTGAATCAATCCATCACTAAATGTGTATTAAATGCTCATTATGTACTGGACAGTGTGCTAAGCACAAAGAAATGCTGACCACTTTATACCAATACTGTTCTCCTAGAAGTTTGGAAGTAGGGTATTAATCAGGGCCACAGGGCCTGACTCCTTTTTACTGGGTCTTCAAGGTCATCCACCAGTAAGGAGGCAAACCATGGGAAAAGCACTAATCATCATCTTGGCTCCCAAGTGCATATAAGATAAAGTGAAAATTCAAGGCCTTTAAAATCTGATCTCATCCTTTGCAGCTTACCTTACTTTTCATTACTCTGCTCTTCCCAGAGGAATATAAATTTTGAACTCTGAAACCCGTCAAAATATTTTGGGGTTTATGGGCTAGATTTCTTTTTCTAGGGACCATACTTTAAATCTAAATCACTCTTTAACTGATTAGCCAATAACAGATGCCAGTCCAAATCTACCTTGGCCATTGTTTGAGTCCTGATAGCTCAGAGTGAATGTAAATAAAAATTGTTTCTGTTCTGGGCAGAAATTGTTAGGGTCTTCCCTACCCAGATTGATTTTTTTGACTAGGTAAAAGAGGCTATTTTGGGGGTCTTTCTTACCTAGTCTTAATCATTAAATGGATGTTGCCTCAGACAAATTGAGACCTGGGAAATACCTTTGCTTTGGAAGGTCAAGGTCTCCCACTGCTTCCAGGGCCATCCCCAGTTGTCCTGATACATATCTTGCCACTAGATCCAGATGGCTCAGGTGGCAAGAATGAGGATGGTAACTTCTCAGAGAACCTCCCTCACTCAAATTCGATTCATTTGTAAGGCATGACATCACCTTCCCAATGTCATAGTCCTCTTCCAGAATAAAGTTCAAAGAACAAAAGTAACAGCACAAACCCTATAATCCTCTATTCTAGTCTTTTCTGTTCTCTAATAATAGTCATTTTCATTTTTAAGATTTTTTTCATGCTATTGTCGAATTTTTTAATTCATTATTTATTTCACTGTCTCCCTCCGTTCTTCCAAATCCTACCTATTCTTTAAGATACAGCTCAAATATCTCTTCCTTTTTAAGTCTTTATGAACCATTCTAGACCTCTCTGATCTCATTTATTGAATTCTTTTTTTATTTATTATCTGCATTGATCACTGAGACATGCAATTATATATCGCTTTTGGGTGGAGTAGAGATAGACAGGGACATGTTTTTCTTTGTGTCTTCTTACTGCTTACTATATTACAAATGGTAGTTTCTCAATAAATATTTGTCCTATGAATAAATTAATGAATATTTAATATTAATAATGAATAATAATGAATAATTTAATATGCTATATTATAGCATATGGGGATATTTTTTACTGAAAAAAAGGGCTTTGTGTTGTATATAGAGCACTGGACTGAGCATCAATACAATCTGACTTCAAATCCTGTCTCAGACACTGATTTAGTTGTGTGATACTAGTTAAGTTACTTAACCGTTTAGAGTCATTGTTTTTACATCTGAAAAATGGGGATAACAGAACAGGTTAAGTAAGATAAAGTGGCTCTGCTCTTTGTAACCTAAGTGAATTTGGGCACATCATTTAACCTGCTTTTTACTGAATTTCCTACTTCATAAAATGAGGCTGCCAGACTAGATCAGTGGTGTCAAACTCTAATAGAAACAGAGGCCACTAAATTGTACATAAAGATCCTTTTGGGCTGTATATTGACTTAGTTTTAAAATATAACATTATATGTGTTTTATTGTATTTGTATTTATTTTGCTAAATATTTCCCAATTTCATTTTAACCTAGTTTGGGCTATACTTGGGAGCAGAGTAGGCCAAATGTGGCCTGTAAACCACATGTTTGACACTGTGGGCTAAATGATCTCAAGAATCCCTTTTAAAACCTATGTCCCTTTCATGGCTTATCAATCAAACTGTTTCAGTATCTTAACTATCTTTATCATATTGGCCTACAAGGTCTCAAGTTTTAAATGAGCATGTGGCATGCAAAATAAATTGATAATGAAAAGATTTCAAAGGTATTAACCAAATTAAGAAAATGCAAATTATTGCAGCCTTGAGTTAAATAGAACTATTTTATATACCAATGATTCTTACCTTACATGATTCTTCCCTTTTCATTAAGCAGGTCCTTCATAGGCTTCTATTTAGCCACAATGCATTTTTAGTTCCTTTCTACGTGTATATTTAATACATTTTGTGTTATTATAATTATTTATAAAGTACTTTAAGGTTTGCAAAGTACTCTAAAATATCATATCATTTTATTCCCACAATGACCTCAGGAAGTAGGTGCTATTATTATCCCAACTTTACAGATGAAGAAACTGAGGCAGACCTCAATTAAATGACTTGCCCAGAGTCAAACAGCAAGTGAATATCTGAGGCAGGATTTGAATTTATCTTCCTGAATCCTGGTCCAGCACTTTATTGACTTCATTACCTAACATAACCTAACATTAATATGTTCTATAGATTGGTCTTTTCATTGGATCAGAGATTTAAAGCTGAAAAGACCCTTAGAGTTATTAATTTTAACTCTAACATATTATAGAAGAGAAGACTGAGGCTAAAAGATTTTAAGTGATTTGTCCAGTATCACAGAGCTAGTAAATATCTGAGACAAGGTTAGAACTAAGCTCTACCTAATTCCAAGTCTGACACTCTATCCATTGTACCATCTATCTAGCTTATGAATTCAGACTAACTTGACACATTTAGAATAATTTAACCTTAATTTTTAATGAGTTTTAAATTAATGTTTTGTTTATCATCACATGATAAATTACTTCCTTTAAAGTTTATTACCACATGTTAGAAGAATGTTTTGTTTCCAGTAGAAACCATCTCATTATCTTGTTAAATATGAGAAGTATTTTTGTTGTCATTGTTTTTAAAGATGCTCTCTGGAAGGATCATTCATTGCCCTTTTGACATTTTCATTGATGTTCATCATAATTTGTAAGTACCTCTGCTCTTAAGAGCTAGTTTAATCTTCTTGATATAATCAAATTTGAGTCATAATGAAAATTTTAAAATAATCTCTCTTTTTCACCCAAGATTTTGTCAAGTCACTGCTTCTTAGCCCTTCCAGCTCTTTCAAAACTAGTGATCAAGCATGGTAAGTAAGTGGTGCATAAATTTTTTTCATCTTAGTACAGAGTGAGTTCACCTAAATCTGATAACTAGGGAGCAAATTTAAGACTTGCTTAAGCTGGGTCACAAATAGTAATAAAGAGACTTGGTTCAAGTTCCCTTCTGAATGACTAGGTCTGCCGTTGTCATGATGGATGAAAGCTGTAAGTCTGCTTTCTAAATCTTAAATGAAAACCCATTAAGGAAGCATTTCTCAAAGACAAAAAGGTCCAGTATCTGACCAAAGGTTTGAAAATGTCTGGTTGACATTCTGGAGAATAATTTGAAGCAATGCTCACAGGGCTATAAAACTATGCATTTCAAATGATCCAGCAGTGTCACTACTGGGATATATTCCTAAGAAATGATAAAAGAAGGGAAAAGACCCACATGTGCAAAAATGTTTGTAGCAGCTCTTTTTTTGTGGCAGCAAATAATTGGAAAATGAGTAGATGCCCATCAATTGGGGAATGGCTGAACAAATTGTGGTATATGAAGGTAATAGAATATTGTTGTTCTGTAAAAAATATGAACAAGTTGATTTTAGAAAGATTTACATGAACTGATGCTGAGTGAAATAAGCAGAACTATTAATACATTGTACATAGTAACAGCAGCAAGACTATTCTTCTCAATAGTTCAGTGATACAAGGCAAACCCCAATAAACTTTGAATGGAAAACATCATCCACATCCAGAGAGAGAACTAAGGAGATAAAATGTAAATCGATACATGCTATGTTCACTTTTTTTTCTTTTTCTTTTATTTTTTCCCCTCATAGCTTTTCCCTTTTGTCCTAATTTTTCTCTCCCAACATGATCCATAAGGAAATATGTAAAAAAATAAACAAATAAAATGAATGTACATGTCTAATGAGAAAAAAACATGTCTGGTTTAGGTACTCAAGAGCAGGGAGCGCTACTACATCTTCTTAGCATCCTTAGCACTGAGAAGAGTGTCTGTAGCATAGTGGAAAATGCTTATTGCCTAATTAATGGCTTAAAAAATTGTGATCTTGTGTGTTATGTAATTTCATTAATACCTCAAGTTGCAAGATCTGGGCCTTAGAGCTGAATAAACAACAAACAATTGCTATTCCCCTAATGTAGTGAAAGAATTCTAGTTACAAGTGTATTTTTCTCTGACATTTCACTCATTTAATATTTCTCCTCTACTCTTAACTTTTTATGTTTTTTGGAGGATAGCCTGTTTATTTTTCAAGGACCAGCCTAACTTCAATGAAGCTCAACATCCAGTTGGCCACAGGATAATTCTTTTTTTTTTTTGGGGGGGGGGCAATAGCAACTCCAAAATACAACCTACTCTGGGATCATAAAATCATAGGATTATTGATCTCGAGCTGAAAAGGGCTCTGAGGGCATTGAATCCAATTCCCTTATTTCATACATGAGGACACTGAGACACACAATGGTTATGTGACCTGTCCTAGATCATATATTATATATCTGAGACTGAAACATTCCTGACTTTTAACCCAGCATTTTCTTTAGCAGATAACATAGCATTATGAATCCTTAAAGTATCAGTACAAAGAGAGATTTAGAGATGTTCATAGGATTTTAAACAGTATAACATCGCAGGAAATGCATTTTATTTTATTCTTTATAAGTATAAACCTAAGCATCAAAAATAGGTGGATAGTATTGGACTTGATCTGAAAAAAATTCAATTATTTTTTAAATCACCAAATTTAGTCAATAATTGTCATGAAAACCTGGTTTCAAACCCTGTCCCTAACACTTAGTAGTGGTATTAACTATAGGCAAATCAGTGAACAACATTTACTAAGTGTATACTACATGCTAGACACTATAATTAAGCACTGGGAATACAAAGAAAGACAAAGGTGGCAATCCTTTCCATTAAGAAGTACACATAATGGAGGAGACATAAATTATAGGTATGTATAAAATATATACCAAATAGATGGAAACCTCAGACAGGAAGGCACTAACAGTAGAGGGAATTGGGAAAAGCCTCATACAGAAGGTTGACCTTGGGATGAATCTTTTAGTAATCAGAAAGGAAAACATATAAAACCTAGGAAATAGGCAGTGCAAAGGCATGGAGATAAGAGATGATGAGCAGAAAAATGAGCATTTATTTAGCATTTACTATGTACCAAGTACTATGTTAAGTGCTAAGGATACAAATAAAATGAAAAAGAAAAAAAACAGCTTTTCCTTAAGGAGCTTGCATTCTAATGAGGGAAGATAACCCTTAAAAGGGAATTAAAGAGAGAAGTCAAGGAGGAAGTACCTTTTAAAGGTTCCTGATTCACAATCCTCCTAATAATGTAAAAGAAAATTTACATGGGGATCCACTTATGATTAAATATGTGTATTTAACATAATAGCACAGGACTCTTGGCTTTGCTATTTAATGAACTTGTCCAATAGGGTTTTCTCTACCCTGAGAGGGTGTCAGAATCAGCACTTAGTCATCAGTGGGATGAGCCAGATTCTATTAGTTCATTCATTAATTCACTAACTATAATTCTGAAGTTAGACAAACCCATTAGGCTGGGTAAGAGTTCAGGAAAAATTCCTGCAGTCAGCCTCAGGAGTGTGAAGCAGGTGAAATCAGAGATGCTCAATAGGAGGAAAAACCCCATTAGCAAATAACATCAGATAATCTGGCAGTGAGCATAGGCAGAGTTCCAGAGAGCCAGGTGGTTTGCATTAGAGATGTCTAGCAAGGGATAATTTAAGACTTACCCATGGAAACTGGTATTCAGGAGGCAGGAGTCCACTCCTTGGAAGAATGAGATAGGGAGGAGAGCAAGACAAGGTATCAATCTAAGAATTACTGGAGGACCAAAGACCCAGACCTCCCAGAGAGAAGAGGAAAGACTCAGAAGCTGTTAGTAAAGATACAGATGCTACATACAGGAGGGTGCTCACTGGTCTCTGCTGGACTTAAGATCTCTGGCTGGTGTAGACACAGCCCAGCACGAAAAACTCCCCCAAAAACATACAAAACAGGGGAGCTCAAACTCAGAAATAATGCAAAGCCACTCAACCTAGCTGCATAAATGTCAGGTAATGAGAGTCTTCAGCTGTATTATTTTACTTGCAAAAGTCTAAATTGGCTTTCTTTCCTTCCAAAATATTCATCTGCAGAGCCAGAGTATAAGAGCTGGGCTAATATCAAATACGGATGCCTGTGCGCTCTCTCTCTCTCTCTCTCTCTCTCTCTCTCTCTCTCTCTCTCTTTCTCTCTCTCTCTCTAAGTAACATGCTGGACAGGGAAAAGATGCTGATGCCATATTTAGGGCCATTAGCAGCAGCTGCTTCCTGCCTGCCCCATGATTCAATCACCCTTCTTTCTGTTTTGTAGTAACATGCAAACTAAGCAAAAAATTCAGGCATGGGGATGGGCAAGATGGAGACCTAGGACTCAGAATTAGGATATTATATGGACAGTCATAAGGAATAAATCAAGAATTTACTTACTGGAATTAAGCTACAAAGCTAGAATTTGACCAAAAGAAAGGCTTTGGCTGGCCCACCAGGCTATTGATTCAAGAATCCTTTTCTCTCTCCAACCTATATTTGTCTTTATTTGTCACCAAATCTTGAGATTTGTTGAGCTTGTGTGCATGTTAAGATCCCTGGTGTAGAAGTTAAAATAAAATCAAGGCAGGAAGGTAGACCAGAAGATTATTTTTAATCCCCACTTCTAGGATTACATGTCACTATAAACATATCTAATTATTCAACACTTTCTGTGTGATTTTGAGCAAGTCACAGTATCTGTGGATCCTTACTTATAAATGGCAGAAATTAGACTAGATGATCTCTGTTGTCCTTTTAAGTAGGATCTTATTATTTCAGAACATCTATTTAGTACCATCTTTAAAAGCAGATTCCAAAGGTGGAGAACTGAGGGAAGGAAGAAGGATTGTTAATGACTGGGAAGACCGGGAAAAGCTTCATAAAATTGATAGCATGGCCTAGCAGACAAGTAATGAAGCTGGGGTTAGAAAAGAGAGAGGGTTTAACTTAAACTTTTAAATGTTTAGTCTTTGTTTCCTATAGGCACAATTATATTAGTTACTTGGAATTTGAAGTAAGTGTGCATATTTTGCATGTAAATTATTTTCAGTCTCCAGAGTAGATATTGCATTCTGATAAAGAAGAATTAATTATAGATTTCATTTTTTCTTTCCTTCTCCAATATAGATTTGCCAAAGAATGAAAATAATTCCAGCATTTCTAGAGTGACTTTCGGGCATCTGAATGTTAAGAAATGAGTAGAATTACAATTAATTCTTGTTTTTCCACACTAATAGAGTGAAACAACAACATGGACAATACTAAGATTCATTATATTTGGCAATATGATTTAGAAAAAATAAATCAGGGGCTCATTTTCTTAAAGTTTAGCTTCTGTTAACATAATTAAAGGGATCCAGAAATAGAAAAGATGTTGAACCCAGAAGAGGCAATGAGAAGACAATTCAGTTTTGGATTAAAAATACTTCGTGCATAATCTTCAAATTCATTTATAAAGTGACTAGTCTGTACAAAATACCATTATAGGTATAAGAAGAGATTCAAATATGAAATAAGATGTGGCTTTTGTTCTTATGGAGTTCGCAATCTAGTGGAAGGAAGCAATAAAACATTCATGTAGGAGTATTGATCTTTGACTAACCCTGTCTTTTTTCCCTAAAGGAACAAGTTGGTAAAAGTTGTTAAGCTAATGACAAGGATTATGTATATCACTGTCCTGTCTAATTCCCAATCCCTTTGTGATAATGTGAACAATTTTCTCTGATGGAATTAGAGCAAATAGAGTAAGCAAAAATGAGAGGACATCTTTGCAGGAGTTTGAATAGTAAATCTTGTGAATAAAGATTCAGTTGGAAGGAGAGCTGGTTCAGGAGTACTTTGTGGAGGTGACTTTTGCAGGGAGAAAGGAAGGAGGGGATTTCTCTCTACTTCCTCTCCTTGGCTATGTCACATAGAAGTAGAATGCAAGACACTAAAATAGTTCCAGATTTGTTTGGTTCAAGAAAATTCCAAATTACATTGAGAGAGCAGAGATATATCCAGATTGAAGTAGATGTATACAATTTGGTGAATTGAGGAAAGAAACTATTTTAATAATGGTAGCAAAGATAAGTAACAGAGCCTGTGGACTCAGCAATGGAAACTGCCCTGCAGAGAAACTACACCCAAGGAGACTGAGAGGATACTATGAAGAGAGAAAGGACTTCAGCTCCTGCAGAAAAAGGAGTTGTGAGTTTTCCTTGCTACTTGCACATCCTATACATTTGTTTTGGTACCACATTTTTGCCATGGACTTTTTGTGAATCTGTTTATGGAGCTATATGGAGAAAATGTTTTATAGTTACTGTTGTTAATTTGTAATTTTGCTATATAAATGCCTTTGCTTAAGGTTCAATGTGTCTGCTGAGTGTTAATGGGAAACACACTAGTAGGGACATAGGTTAGGAAGAGTTATTCCATAGGTATACCCATGAAACCTGAAAGAAGTCTTCCCCTTAGTGGTCCATCTGAGTGCTGAGTTAGGAGGAGTAGCCCAAATGAGGTATTATCCACAAATTACTGTGACACAAGTAAATACATCAAGCCTATTCCAATGTGAGGAATGACTAAGGACAGCATGACATAGGGTTCATGGATTTTGTGATATCTGAATGGGATAGAATGTCAAGAAGTGGAGATGGATGGAGGAGGATGAAATTCTAAGTGTAAGATAAACATGAATAGAGGCTCATACAACATAAATAAAGAATGATAAGTAGTCATAATTTTGATTGACATAGAACAGCTAAAGAAAATTTGTCCCTATATAGAAGGCTAAGGAATTTAAATTTTTTTGGATAAGTAACAGGGAGCCATTGAAACATTTTGAGTAGTAGAGTGAACCAGTCAGCTCTGAGTAAAAAGGAAGATTAGCTTGATAGGCCTATAGACTGGAAGGAGAATATAAAGGTGAATAGACTCGTTAGGAAGCTTTAAAGTAACTCCCGGAGGGTAGGAACAAAGAAAAGAGAATTTGAGATTGGAGAAGTTGAAAACAGAGTGATTGATTTCCCCAAGTAGGTAGCTAAATTGCTTAGTGCCTTTGATATTACACAAAAGCAGTCTTATTGAAATAGTCTTGGTTAATCTCTACAGATATTTGCACAATGTTTATACATAGTCACTTTTTATTCCAAATGATAATCTTTCAGAATAAGATGTTGGAATACTTAAGTGTGGAACAATGGCACTCAGAATATCTGGATTCACTTTTCATCTCTGATACCACCTGATTGCCTTGGAGCAAACCATTTAATTCCTTGGGGAGGGCTTAGTTTCCTCATCTGTAAAAATGAAGGGGATTGGATGAGATTTATGAAGTTCCTTCCACCTCTAAAACTATATTATTAACCAGTTTCTAAGTCTTATTTGGGGATCTCGGTAACTTCTGCTAACTTGTTCTCATCATCCCTAGGATAGGTCATGCAAAGGAAAACAACTGGATCCAAAGCTTTGATGAGTATGGTAGGAATGGTGGGGAATGGAAAGATGGGGAGGATGGCATCTGCTGGGAGATTTGCCATGAGGACAGCAAACCCCAAATGAGAATGTAAACTAAATTATCATGTGCCAGTCAATACAGGTGCCAAGGCCCAGGAAGGCAAGAGCTGAACTCTGCCATGAGCTATACGAAAAGAGCCAGATATTGAGAGGTACAGAGCTATGGCTGACCCCTTTGATGGTCATTCAGACCCTCTGACAGTCTTTTTCTTTAACAGCAAATTCATGTATTCCATCTACTCTTCCTAAAACTTCTTTCAAAAGTGAAGTCATTACCCCACTAAACACACACCTTACTGCTGTATACCAAATGGGTGGTAAAGTGGAAAGTGCTCTGGATTTGGAGTCAGATGACCTGGGCTGAAATCACTTCTTTGCTAAGTACTACCCATTTGTTCTTAAGAAAGCTACTTCTTGGGGCAGCTAGATGGTGCAGTGGATAGAGCACCAGCCCTGAAATCAGGAGGACCTGAGTTCAAATTTGGTCTCAGACGCTTCCTAGCTGTGTAACCCGGGGCAAGTCACTTAACCCCAATTGCCTCAGTAAAAAAAAAAAGAAAGAAAGAAAAGCTACTTCTCTGTTTCTTCCTCTATAAAAAGAGAAGTTTAGACTGTCCAGAGGGGTTTTTTTTGCCTTTTTAATATCATAGACCCTTTTGAAAGGCTAGTGAAACCCTTTTCAGAATGATTTTTTTAATTCATAAAATAAAATACATAAAATGACAAAAGGAAACCAAAAGTTAATGAAAATAAAGATCCAAATTCCTGGACCCTCTGAAATCTAGACATGGTCTCCACCCTGGGAATAAATGATCTCATAGTTTTACTAGGATTTTATACCTAAAGGTGGAAGGGGTCTAGGGATGGGGATCAAGAAGGGACAAGGATGGGGACACAAAAATAAATGAAATTTATGAGAAATGGATTGTTTATAAGAAATTGCCCATAAGTGTACAATCTTTCTGGAGCCTTCTCTGAAGATTAGTTTGGTCTTTCTGGGGGGCTGTTTCTCTAGCTCTCTGGAATATGTCCTCAGGGACTCTTAGGCCCAATTGTGAGCCTGTTTGTTTTTCGCTTGGTTTGCTTAAGTGTGAAATAAGAACCTTTCCAATTCAGTAGCATGCTACCTCCAGAACTTTCCCAACCTGAAATGGATAAGAAAAGTAACCCATTTGTCCTCCATTAAACCTTGTTTTTTTAAATAAATCCCCTTGCTCCTCCTCCATTCTTTCCCCATTGAACAACCATTTGCTTTTGGAAACAGATATAAAGACTGTAAGTTCCTAGCTGTGTGAACCTGGGCAAGTCACTTAACCCCAATTGCCTCTGCAAATAAATAAATAGATAGATAGATAGATAGATAGATAGATAGATAAAAGAATTAATGAATAAATGATGAATGAATGAATAAATAAATAAATACAAGACTGATGGTTCTCTCTCCTCCTTGTGTCCGGCCCCTGGACAGGCAAAGTCAAATTTTCCCTCTGTACAACTGGCACTTCTGAAGTTGGTTGGCCACAACTGCCTATGACTTTTCCAGAATTTGGTTTCTACCTTTTCTAATCTCCTTGACTGACTCTACTTCCCACTCCTCAAAGGGCCAGAAGGTGAACAGCCTAAATGGCAAGTGGGCAAAGGGTTGTTTTGTTCCTCAAATGTGGTTCAGTTTGCCCAGGACAGGGTTCATTGGGGAGAATAACTGGGCTTTTACTGGCAGTTTCTCCCTAGGTTTCAACATCAAGCTGAAGTGGACAGTGTAGTGAAGGCAAATGGTGTTTTCCACTTTGCCTCAAATTCCATAGGGAGCTCCTCCAGTCGAAACAATGTGCTCTCTCCGAAATAGCTGTTATTTGGGAGCACCTAGAGGGCATTTTCTGTCTTGGGATGCTGACACAGGAAAACAATCACATTTCCCTGGCTTCACTTTGGGGAATGTTCGTCTCTGCAGCTGCAGCCAGCACTGGGAAGCTTCATGTCTTTTTCACAGCAAAGCCTACTTTTATACAGTATTTTTATACAGCAAAATAAAGGCTACTTTTACTTAGTAAAATCTATTTTTACACAGTAAAGCTTTCCCCACAACCCATCACCTAAGGTTGACCTAGCCAGTTTTGTGACTCCAATTTTCAGATGAAGAAACTCAGTCACAGAAGGTTATAATGACTTATCTATATCCACATCCACAATAAGTAAATTGTTGAAGAACTACAAGAAGGGAAAATCTCAGGTTTTACTAGCTATTGAGATTATTAAATCCGACTGCAGTGTGGGAATTCCTGGGTTAAAAGGTAGCATCTTTATGGTACTTTAAGGTTTGCAAAGTGTTTTTTATGTGTTATCTCATTTCCTCCTCACAAAGGTTTCATAGGCTCCATTTTACAGATGCAGAAACTGAGATTAAGAGACTTGTCCAGGATCTTACTGCAAGTAAGTGCCTGAGGCAGTATCTGAACTCCAGTCTTCCCCTCACCTACATTATTCTATGTACTAAACCACCTTTTAGGTGAACTATGCAGAATGATTGCATAGTTTTTACTTTAGAGTAAGAAATACTTAAGAGGATGGGGTATGCTGAATATAGACTATAAAGGAATTTTTTAGCTCAGGGATGAGTCTATTAATATAGTATAAGATGAACTAACAAATAAAATTGCCATTGAGGAAATAATTAGCTGAAAAGCATACAAATTTATCAGAATGACTTTTACATAATAAAAATTGAATCTTTAGATTTGTGGCAAACAATTATTCTTGGCCAATGAGCATCCTTGGTCATGCATTGACATGAATTGTTTTATCAAAGGCAAAGAGAAAACATGAGAATAAGGTCAAAAGGAGAGGGGAAGAAAGGAGGGAAGGGAAAGGAGAAGAATCACTACCCCATCAGCATAAGGCATTGCTCCTTTACACCAGGACCTCTACTAGAAAGAAGACAATTTGGAACAAGAGAATCCCAAAATCCATCAAGAGAACTAAAAGCTATCTCTGTAAGTCTGATCTTCATGAAATTAAGAGAGTCCTACTTCATTGGACAATGGAAAATCATTCCCTTAATTCTGTGACTTGGAGAGGGATGTTCCTCTACTGGTGAGCTAGGTGGGGAAAGGGTTAGGGCTTTCCATTTTCTCTCCCATTTTAACAGCTGGTATTAGCAATAATAAGTATTAACAATGATGTTGCAAGCGTGAATGAAGATGAGAAAGAACAGTGATCTATGATAATATCAAGAAAGTGGAAAGCTAGGACACCTCATAACAAAATATTGGAGCTGGGGATTGAGTCAGTCCTTCTGACTCTAAATCCAGAGCTTTTTTGACCATACCACATAATACTGCCAATGGAATAATATATAGCTATATTGGATTATAAATATGTAGATTATGTCAATATGTATAAATATAAATAAATACATGAAGCAGAGTTAACTGTAAAGAATAATATATTGAAACTAAGTTTGGAAAAAAACAGAGAATTCACCCTAATTGCGTTTAGCTTTTAACTGGATGATAAGACAAATATGCAGATAAATAAAATACACATTATATTAGAGATGTGTATTAGAGATGAACCAAAGTGCATCATGAAGTCTGACTCTAATGATGGAACAGTTTTGACGGCTTAGGGATCCATTCTCAAGATAGTAGAAAGAGGAAATGATTCCACATGCTTGGGAAAAATCATGAGCCTTATTATAAAAGTAGTAATTCAGTCCACAAGCATTTATTAAGTATTACTTTGTTAAGTACTAAAGAAGCAGTTCTTGTTTCAAGGAGCTTACATTCCTTCTAATAAAGAAAGACAATAAGGGTAATATATATAAATAAATATAAAGAGAATGAATATAAAGTTAAATTAAAGATAATTTGGGAGGGAAGATCCTAGCAATTGTAGAGCATCAAGAAAGGCTTCCTGTAGCTGTAGAAGCTTGAGCTTAATGAGGGAATTGAAAGATTATTATTAAGGGCCCATATTCTACTTTCCCATTTGTAAAGCTACCTGTATATCAAGGACATACTTGCTGAGGAAATAAGAAGAGACCTGGCAGGCTTTTTTCAAATGATCCTTTACATTAGACTATAAGTCTACACTATTAACCTGTGTAGAAAATACAAAATGTCACTAGTCTTATTGTTTGTTGACTTAAAAAAAAAGATCTGATAGAAAAAATACCCTTCTAAAAAACCCTCCCCCAACAAGGCATTTTCCGTGAATATGTTAAAATCATTCCAAATTCTTTAAAAGATGTGACAATACAGATAACCTAGTTCAGCGACTCTAATTAAAACTATCCAGTGAGGTGTATACTTGCCAAAAGTGTTATTTCATAGATAATGTTCAGCACAGAACACCAAAGGAACTCTTTGTGGATGAAGAATACTTGCTGTCCAAACTATGATATATAGTTGGATGAACAACCCATAGAGTTGGTGTATCATTTAATTACCAAATTTGATGACCTTCACTTGGTCCCTATTCTTGCCATCTTTGCAATGCTGTATACTATTGATTACCGTCACCTAAGAGGTTCTTCTCTTTTCCAAGACAATGTTCTACCTTAATTTTCCTTCTACCTGTCTAAACAATCCTTCTTTCTTTCCTTTACTGAGTCATCATTCATAGTCTAACTGGAGGTACATCCTCAGATTATATTTACCTCTTTTATCTATTTCTTTGTTTTCCCCTTTCCCTATACACACAAAAATTTTTTTGAATATTGTGGATAGGTTTTCTTCCTTTGGCAATATCTTTCCACGGATGCACACATAAATGATGAGATTGACCCACACATTGCCAATGTGAGCTCCATGTTTGGGAAGCTCTGAAGAAAAGTATAGGAAAGAAGAGGGATTAATTAGACCGACTACCAAACTGAAGGTCTACAGAGCTGTTATAGTGTATTATTGTATACCCGTGAAACCTGAACAGTCTACCAGCATCATGCTAGGAAATTGAATCACTTCCATATGAATTGTCTTAGGAAGATTCTGAAGATCATCTGGCAAGATAAGGTACCAGACATTAAGGTCCTTTTTTGAGCTGAATTGCCAAGCATCCCAACTCTACTGCAGAGAGAACAACTCTGATGGGCTGGCCATGTTGTCTCATGTCAAGTATATGTTTGCCTAAATGTCTGTTTTATAGAGAACTCACAGAAGGCAAGCACACAGAAGAAGTGACACAAGAGGACGTTCAAAGTTTCTTTAAAAAACTTTGGAATCAATTGTGAGACACAGAACATAATGGTACAAGTATCTTTGCTCCTGCAGGGACAAAACACAATTACAGTAGCTCAAAAGAAATATGAGATGTGAAATTTAGAGCCATCTCCACTCTAAATGTGTGTCCAATCTGTGGTAGATTCACTTAGTCCCCATTCTTCTTGCCATCTTTGCAATGTTGGATACTATTGATCACCATTACCTAAGGTGCTCTTCTCTTTTTCAAGGCACTATTCTTCATTTTCCTGAGCTTGTATTGATCTGATCCACCACAGTCAGACACTATTGTTTGTTGACTAAAAAAAAATTTAATAGAGAAAAATATCCTTCTAAAAAACCCTCCTCCAACAAGGCATTTCCCATGAATATGTTAAAAATCATTCCAAACTCTTTAAAAGATGTGACAATACAGATAACCTTGTTCAACAACTCTCTAATTGTATATTGACCCTGACAGTGAAATGGTCCTCTTTGAGCACAAAGGACAACAACCAACCAACTGTGCACTATCTCTAATATATAAATATACCTACATATTGCTGTTTTTGTTCAGTCATTTTTCAGTTGTATTCGATTCTTCATGACCCATTTTGGGGTTTTCTTGGCAAAGATACTGGATTGGTTTGCCAGCTCATTTTATGATAAGGAATTGAGGCAAATGGGTTAAGTGACTTGCATGCAAAGAGCTATGTAGCTAAATAACTATCTAAAACCAGATTTGAACTCATGAAGATGAGACTTTCTGGTTCCAAACTTAATACTCAGTACAACTTCACCACTTAGCTGTCCATATATATGTACGTATAATCATAGATTTCTTTTGGTAACCTTAACCTCTCCTAGGAATCCAATTTTCTTCTCTATAATAATGATTCCAAGGTCTACATATCCACCCTATTCTTTCTCTCGAATTAATTGTCAGTGACCAATTAGACATTTCAAACTAGACATTGCATAGACTTCTCAAACTTAACCTGCCCAAAACAAAATCTATCCTTCCAAATTTCCCTGTAATTGTTGAAGGTGCTATATTCTTAATCACACAAGTTTGCAACATCAATAACATCCTTGATGTCTCACTCTTATTTATATCATATATCCAATTTATCATGTGTACCTTCTTTTTACTCATAGTCAACTAGTTCAGAACCTTGTCAAATTAGCTTCAAATCTCTTCCCATTCCAAACTATCCTCTCCTCATCTACCAAAGTGATTTTTCCTAAAGAATTATATTAATTACCTTATTCAACAATCTTTACCATTTATTGTCTTCAGCACCAAATATAAAGTCCTTTGGCATTTAGTGCCCTTTACAATCTAGCCCCTTCCTTCCTTGACATTTTTTTTCACATACTACCATCCTCCAAGTGCTCTATAATCCATGGTACCATCTATAAAATGTTCTTCAAGCATGACACTTTCTTTCCCATCTTAGTGCCTCTGTACTGACTCTCTTTCTTGCCTGGAATATTCTTCCCCTTATTTTCCCTAACCTCCTTCCAGACTTGGCTCAAACCCCATCTTCCTCAAGGGTTTTTCCTGCTCTTCCCAGTCAATCAATCCTTTCCCTTTCTAGGACTAATTTCCTTCTATACTATAAATTTTACATTTTTTGTATTTCGCTTTTTCTGTTAGAATGTAAGCACCTTAAGGTCAGACAATTTGTACTTAGGACAGTGTCTGGAGTTTTGTGTTTAATAAATAATTTTTGATTTATTGAACAAATGTCATGGATATAGAAGGTATTTCTGGTAAGATGTAGAATTATATGGCCTTATATCCTTTTCAAATCTGAGATTCTATGATTTACCATAAGATTTTACTATTGGCAACTAGGTGGTCCAATGGATAGAGCTCTAGGCCTAGAATTGAGAAGATTATAGTTCAGATCCAGGCTCAGATACTCTTAAGTGTGTGATCCTGGGCAAGTTTCTTCAGCTTTAAAATGAGGATAATAATAGCACATATATCCCAGGATTGTTGGGAGAATAAGCTATCATAATATTTATAAAGTGCTAAGCACGAGGCTTGATACATGTAGGTGCTTAATTAATGCTTATTTCTTTCCTTCTATATTTCTCATATAGTCCAGTGATCTAGTAATCCCATTTTTAGCCTGCCTTGCTAACTTGGCAAATGTTATATTGAAAGTCACATTTCTCTCCTAAAAGGGAGGGAAAAAATAGGATGCATCTCAGACCCTGAAGAAGGTTTGATAATATATTTTTTAAATAGCCCCACTGCTATTCCTGCATTCGATCCATCTGTCCCTGGCTGTGCTGAGTCTGTGCAGTTGCAAGCTACACCTGTTTCACAGACAGGCAGAGATTTTTGGATGAAGACCAACTCAGCAGGTTGATGCTGAGGGTTGGCAGCCGCATTGCCCAGATTTTAAAATCTTTTTGCAACTTTAAAAGAAAAAAACTTAATAAAGGGGAAACACTACTGATTCAGAAGCACAAGGGAGAGGGGAAACAAAACCTGATGCATCCATCACAGCATTACCATTTCCAGTGCTGATTTATTCTTTGCATTAGATCTTTGCAAAAAACATCCAAGGGGAAAGGGCATCATTCTGAGTGGTACCTTCAAAGTGCACATGGAAAATATAATTGTTGTGGGCATAATTAAAGTGTGTGCCAGTGAACAAATCAAGCAATTTGACAGAAGCACAGAACCATAGACTGATTAGGAAAAGATCTCAGGGGTTATCTCCAGAAGTATCAAACAAGCAGCTCACTGACCACATGTGACCAGCAATAATCCACTGAATCAGATTAAAATGGAATTAGAAAATATTTGACAAAATACACAAAATAATGCATAGATAATATATTTTAAAACTACATCAATCTGTATCCCACAGTGATCTTTAAGTATGTATTAATGGCCCTTTTCCTAGTGCTTGACATCATTATTCTAGACTAATATATATCAGTCAGCAAGTATTTAAGCACTGTGCTAGGAAGCAGGGATGCTAAGAAAAAATTAAATAGACTTTGCCCTCAAGGAGCTTATATTCTATAGGTATAAACAAAACTGTACCTATATAAATATATACAACTTAAGGGTTTGCTCTGTGGTTTTTTTGCTTTGTTTTTGTTTTTGTTTTTTGATGAGGGGAAGTATTAACAGCTAGAGGGATCAGGAAAAACCTCATCTAGAAGGAGATAGTTGAATGAATGTAGGAAGGAAGTTAGGGATTCTAGGAGGAAAACATAATGAAGAAATATATCCCAAATGGAGAGGAAACCCTGTAGAAAGGCATGGAGTTGAGAGAGAGGAACTTTAGAGTGAAAAATATCAAGTTCTCTTGTCTGGCTGGATCCAAAGCTAAGTGAAAGGGAGTAATGTATTTAACAAGACTGGAAAAGTCAGTTGTAGCTGGGTTGCCAAACAAAGGGATTTTTTTTCTTAAAGGTAAGAGGGAATAATTGGAATTTTTGGCCAGGAGAAGAGATATGGTCAGACTCATTCTTTAGGAATATCATTTTAACAACTGTGGAAGATGAATTAGAGAGAAGAGATGTTTGAGACCAAGTAGAGATCATGTTATTGCAATAATCTAGACTAATGGGAAGTCATACTCCTGAGAATACAGAGTAGGTGATTAATGAAAGAATAGGTAGAATTGAAGATATTTGATAATTGATTGACTGTGTGTGATGAGAGTGAAGAGTCAAGAATGACTCTGAGTCAGAAGTGTTCTGGGGGCAACTTTAAACATTTTGTAAGAACTGACAAATTTTCAATATGAGCACTTACATCTCAGAAATCTGCAATTATTACAAAGCAGGGCTTGATTTACTGTTTTGTTGATTATCTAGACTAAATATTATTGTAATAATACAGATTAAATTGAAAAGTATAAGCATATTTTTCCCATTGAGGAGCTAGTTTTTAAATATTTACCAACATAATGCTGTATTACTAAATATTCATAGTTTTAGCTCAGCAGGAGTGCTTAAGAATCTCAGGGAATGAAGTAATCACCAGATTAAAGACCATGTGATTAGAGCCTAAAAAAAAATAATAATAACAATAATAGCATAACTACTACTACTATTAATTGGCCTTTATATACCACTTTAAGGTTTGAAAACTCTTTCCTATTCATTCCCCTTTGCCTCACAACACACCTTATCAGTGGTTATGAATCTGGTTGATTAAAGCAATAGAACTAGGGAATTTCTGAAGAGAGATTTTATATGAAGGTTTTTCCAACTCATATGTTTTATAATTATCTTATTCTCATCCAATCTCTATTCAAAGCTTGAATCTCCCCTACAAAATGCTCAATTTGTCATCAAATTTTCACTGAGATGCCGTCGATGACTTAGCAAATCGATCTATTCTGCCTTAGGACAGTTATTAGTAATTTCCCCCTTCTGTTTAGTGGAAATTTGCTTCCCTATAACTTACTCCCATTGCACTGTTCTATAATAAATCATAGAACAAGCAAAATTCCTTTTATACATAAGAAGCCTTTAAATATTAGAAGATAGATTTTTTAATCATCTTAAGAAGACTGTATTTGTAGACAAGCACACTTGAATAACCAGAATAGTTGCTTAATACATTTTTGTTTAATTAAGTGTAATCTTCCCTCTCCATATATCTTCTTTTCTTGGAGCTAAACATTTGTTATTTTAACTGATTCTTCTAAATCATGGTCACTATTATGGATTGCCCTCCTCTGGACACATTGGAGACAGACAACGTTCTTCCAAAACTGTGCCACTGAAAATAGGATACAATATTTACAATGTTGTTTGTTGCCTGGGCAGTTGCTATTGGACTATCAACTACTTCATTTTGGATACAGGACACTGTCTTTCCTGATAGAACTGAAAATAGGAATAGCTTTTTTGATTGTTTTATCAGATTAGTGCTTAACCCATCCTATACTGACAAAATTATTTTTTTGAACTCAAGTACAAGACATTTATTCCAAATAAATTTCCTGTTTCTTGCTAGCTTTAGCTCACAATTTCAATCTATTTAAATTTTTTAGTTACCAATTCTCCTTTTCTCTGCTTGCTTTAGATAAAGTAATATGATATTCTTAAAACTTCCTTCTCTATTATTCTCCTTGCTCTATGCTTGTACCCCTTCTCCATCTGCCTCCATCTGTCTAATTACTAAATCCTTTCTGTGTATACAGTCCTATGTAAAATGCCATGGAGGATTGCAAGAGAGCATTCTCTTTTCTCCCTTAGTCTCCATCCCCTTCTAGTTCATTCAGAAATATCCTCATGTTCTTCATCATGAAGCCCAAGATCAGCCAATACAAAATCCTTCATTTCTTATCTTCCATTCTTATTCAAACTCTAACCATCCTAACCCTTCCTTTCCTTCCCTCCAGTCTTAGAGGATGAAATAGACCATTCTCTTAAGCCATTTCCTGAATACTTTCCTTCTCATTCACTGTCAAACATTTAGAAAAAGTAGCCTTAATTTTCTAATTTCATTTCTTTAACACCTTCTCATCCCTCATACCTTTGCAATCTGTCATCTGTTCCTATTGATAAAATTCTCTCCTAGATCATTAATTGATGACTTTCATTGTTAAAAATTAAATGTTTTTTTTTTCAGTCTTCATTCTCTTTGTCTTTTCTGTGGTATGTTTGTAATAATGAAATCTTCCTTTCTACTTAATATGCTGCCTTCCCTTGATTTCTAAGACTTTGAATTTATGGTTCTTCTCTTAATGTTCCTTCTTTGTCTCTTTTGTTTATTTTTTGCATTCCCTTAATTCCTTAAATGTGGATATTATTCGTCACCTTTTTGGCCTCCTTTTCTTTCTCTATACTCTCTCACTCTAAATGTATTAGTCCACTCCAATAGTTTCAATTATCATCATTATACATATGAATCCTCAAAGCATACTTTTACTCCAACCTATCCTCATAGCTCCAGTTCTGAATTTTCAATCACTGGATAATTCTACCAGGATGCTCCACTATGATGGGTGTGAGGAACAAATTTTCTTTTTTTTTATTAAAGCTTTTTATTTGTATACCCTATGTATGGGTAGTTCCCCAGCATTGATCTTTACAGAGCTTTCCATTACAAATTTTACTCCTAGGCCTTTCCCCTCCCCTAGATGGCAGGAGGTCCACTACATGTTAATAATGTTGAAATGCTTGAGAAGTTATGCAAGAAAAATCCTATCTACAAGAAAAAAAAGAAAATCAGAGAAAGGCAACACAATGCAAGCAAATATCAATAGAGATCATGAAAATGTTACGTTGTGGTCCACATTTCACATCCCTCTCTCTGGGTGTATGTGACTTTCTTCAGTGAACAATTGGAACTGGTTTGAGACAATTCTTTGTTGCAGAGGGCCATGTCCATCAGAATTGATCATCATGTAATACTGTTGTTGCTGTGCATGATGATCTCCTGGTTCTGCTCATTTCACTCAGCATCAGTTCATGCAAGTCCCTCCAGGCCTCTCTGAAATCGTCCTGCTGGTCGTTTCTTACAGAGCAATAATATTCCATAACATTCATATACCATAATTTATTCAGCCACTCTCCAATTGATGGGCATCCCTTCAGTTTCCAGTTTCTAGCCACCACAAAAAGGGCCGCCACAAACATTCTTGCACATGTGGGTCCCTTTCCCTCCTCTAAGATCTCTTTGGGATATAGGCCCAATAGAAACACTGCTGGGTCAAAGGGTATGCACAGTTTGATCACTTTTTGAGCATAGCTCCAAATTGCTCTCCAGAATGGTTGGATCCGTTCACAGTTCCACCAACAATGTATTAGTGTCCCAGTTTTCCCACATCCCCTCCAACATTCAGCGTTATCTTTTCCTGTTATTTTGAGGGACAAATTTTCAAAGAAGTGGTCAGTCTCTTCTGCTAATTACTGATGACTTAGAAGTGAATCATCTCTAAATAGAAAATAATGTGGGAAGTGTGTCAGAAAGAGTGAGAAGGGAAAATGCAGCTCATGGAAAATATGAACCCTAGGGAAGTTTACTGAAAAATACAAGTTCAGTTGATGGGCTTTAGAAACAAGAGCTAAGACTCCAGCTGTCATGATCTTGTCAGGTGCTTTCAAATGGGACAGAGCAGGACATAATGGATAGTATGCAGAATTTGGAGACCTGAATAGGAACCCCACCTTCAGGTGACTTCTGGGAGCAAAGGCAAAATAGTGGAATAGAGAAAGAACTCAGCTGAACTCTCCCAATTTCCCCTCTAAAAAACTGTAAAATCATGTCTCGAATCAAATTCTGGACTGTTAAAGCCAACAAAAGATAAGAGTGAGAAACTTTTCCAGCCTAAAATAACTTAGAAGGTCAGAAAGAAAGATCTTTGATCTGGGGCTAGAGGCAGTCCCAGAGCTTCTGTGGATGGACCAGTGCTGGGACCAGGTGGTGATGAAAGAAGCAGAAGCAGCTTTGGGAGCTCTCAAACCAGAGATGCTAAGGAGGCCTGGCAACTGGTCAGGAAGAGATTACAGGAAACCCCTGAGGGAGCCCTGGATGCAGGACCAGAAGCTGTTGGCAACTCCATTTCCTATACTCTATATTGCTGTATTTCTGAGTCATAGTTCAAGGACTGAGATAAATATTTTCAGTCAAGAGGGAGTGGAAGCCCTGAGGGGCAGTCTCAGTTTTAGTCACAAGGAATAAGGAACCCTGAGAAATAGTATCATTTCTAGTCCCAAGGGGGAAAAGGGACCAGGAAGCAGTATTGAAGGTAATCTCAAGGATTGCCTTCCTGTGTAAGGACCAGAGTACAGACCGGGAGAGCACTGACCATACCTCTCCCTCTATCACACCATTTCCGTGGTATTGAAAACTTCCAAACAACCTAAATTAGCTCTGAAAATATCAGTGAAAAAAAGCCCAAAGCTTGAAACAGAAGAAAAGGGATTTGTAAAAATACATACAAATATATATTTGTAGATATATAATGTATATATATATATACATATTTATAGTTGTTCTTTTAAGGAATTGGAAATTGAGGGGGTGCTCATCAGTTGGGGAATGATGGAACAAATTGTGGTACATGATTGTGATGAATACTATTATTCTATAAGAAATAAAAAGCAATTTTCCCAGCAGTTTTTGCCGAATAGTGAGTATTTATCCCAAAAGCTGGGGTCTTTGGGTTTGTCAAACACTAAATTGTTAAGGTTATTGCCTAGATTGTTCTGATAACCTATCCTATGCCACTGATCGACTGCTCTATTTCTTAGCCAGTACCAAACGGTTTTGAGGACCGCTGCTTTATAATATAGTTTTAGATCTGGTACAGCAAGGCCACCTTCATCGGCATTTTTTTTTTCATTAATTCCCTTGAAATTCTTGATCTTTTGTTCTTCCAAATGAACTTTGCTACTATTTTTTTCTAGATCTGTAAAATAATTTCTTGGGAGTTTGATTGGTATGGCACTAAATAAGTAGATTAGTTTGGGTAGTATTGTCATTTTTATTATGTTCGCTCTGCCTACCCATGAGCACTTAATATTTTTCCAATTGATTAGGTCTGATTTTATTTGTGTGGAAAGTGTTTTGTAATTTAGTTCGTATAGTTTCTGACTTTTCCTTGGCAGATAGATTCCCAATTATTTTATCCTATCATCTGCTATTTGGAATGGAATTTCTTTTTGTATCTCTTGCTGCTGAACTTTGTTGGTAATATATAAAAATGCTGATGATTTATGTGGATTAATTTTGAATCCTGCCACTTTGCTAAAGTTGTGAATTGTTTCTAGTAGTTTTTTAGTTGAGTCTCTAGGGTTCTCTAAGTATACCATCATCTCATTTGCAAAGAGTGATAATTTGGTTTTTTCATTACCTACTCTAATTCTTTTCATCTCTTTTTCTTCTCTTATTGCCAAAGCTAATATTTCTAATACAATACTCAATAGTAATGGTGACAGTGGGCAGCCTTGTTTCACTCCTGATCTTATTGGGAATGGTTTTAGTTTGTCTCCATTACATATGATGCTTGCTGATGGTTTTAAGTAGATGCTACTAATCATTTTAAGGAAAAGCCCATTTATTCCTATACTCTCTGAAAAATAAAAAAAAAGAAATAAAAAGCAAGATGGTTTTAGAAAAATCTGGGAAGACTTTCATGAACTGATTGATGCAGAGTAAAATGAGCAGAACCAGAAGATAGTAACAGCAATATTGTCAGGATGATCGACTGTGAAAAACTTAGTTACTCTGATCAAGAAAATGATCCAAGACTACTCTAAAGGACCCATGATGAAAAATGGTGTCCACATAAGAAAGACTTGAAGAACTCTGAATGTAGATTGAATCATGCATTTATTTTCACTTTTTTTTTATTATTTTATTTTGTTTGTATTTTCTTTTGCAATCTGTCTAACATGGTAATATATTTGTCATGACCTCATATATATAATCAGTGTCAAATTGCTTGCCTTTTCAAGGAGGGGCAGAACAGAGGGAAGAATTTAAAATTCAAATTTATTTTTTAAATCATGGTTAAAGTTCCAATTGTTCAGTGATGAAGAAAGCCATATGCACCCAGAGAGAGATCTGTGGGAACTGAGTGTGGACCACAACATAGCATTTTCATGCTTTCTGTTGATTTTTGCATGCATTTTGTTTTCCTTCTCAGACTTTTTTTCTTTCTAGATCTGCAGCAGCAGATCTTATGCAGCAAGATAACTGTATAAATATGTATACATATATTGAATTTATCATATATTTTCACATATTTAGCATGTATTGGATTATCTGCTATCTAGGGGAGAGGGTGGGGAGGAGGGAAAAATTTGGAATAAAAAATCTTGCAAGGGTCAGTGTGTTGAAAAATTACCCATGCATATGTTTTATAAATAAAAAGCTTTAATAAAAATAAATAAAATAAAATCATGGTTAAAATATTTTACATGTAATTGGAAAATATTTAACTAAATATTTTTTTTAAATGTACCTCCAATATTTGTTGGCTCTGACACTATAAAAGAAATTTAAACTTCTCTTGATTTCCTCATCTGTAAGACAGAAATAAGAATCTTTTATTCCCTCTAGTTTTGTGAGGGGATCAAATGAGATATTACGTGCCAAGATCTTTATAAGCCTTAAGGCATTATATTCAGAATAATATCAATTATGTTCATAATGATCATGAGCAGAGTCCTCTTGGCTAAGCCTGTAAAATGTGTTCCATACCAAGAATGAATAGTTGGGCAAGCTCCAGCATCTTCAGAATAGCTTATGGGATGATACTAACACAAGAGGGTCATTTGACTTTCTCCTTACAGAGAGAAAAAGTACCATCTCTTATGCCTGGTGGTCACATGTATCAATATCTTTGCTTTAAGCTCTGACTCACAGTTTATAAGGCAATAATTCATTAAGAAAAGGGATCACATGCAATATAAGGCCAGGAGAAAATAGACCAAAAACCAATTGGAAACTAAATAATTTTATCCTAAAGAATGAATGGGTGAAACAGCAAATTACAGACACAATTACTAATTTCATTCAAGAGAATGACAATAATGAGACCACATACCAAAATTTGTGGGATACAGCCAAAGCGGTAATAAGGGGAAATTTTATATCTCTAGATGCTTATTTGCATAAAATAGAAAGAGAAAATCAATGAATTGGGATTGCAACTAAGAAAGCTAGAGAAAGAACAAATTAAAAACCCCCAATCAAATACCAAACTTGAAATCCTAAAAATAAAAGGAGAGATTAGTAAAATTGAAAGTAAAAAAACTATTGAATTAATAAATAAAACTAAAAGTTGGTTTTATGAAAAAACCAACAAAATAGATAAACCTCTAGTTAATTTAATTAGAAAAAGGAAAGAGGAAAATCAAATTGTTAGTCTCAAAAATGAAAAGGGAGAACTTTCCACCAATGAAGAGGAAATTAGAGCAATAATCAGGAGTTACTTTGCCCAACTGTATGCCAATAAATTTGATAACCTAAGTGAAATGGAGGAATATCTACAAAAATATAGATTGCCCAGATTAACAGAAGAGGAAATAAATTACTTAAATAGTCCCATTTCAGAAAAAGAAATAGAACAAGTCATTAATCAACTCCCTAAGAAAAAATCCCCAGGACCAGATGGATTTACATGTGAATTCTACCAAACATTTAAAGAACAGTTAACTCCAATATTATATAAACTATTCGAAAAAATAGGAAATGAAGGACTCCTACCAAACTCTTTTTATGATACAGACATGGTACTGATACCTAAACCAGGTAAAACAAAAACAGAGAAAGAAAATTATAGACCAATCTCCTTAATGAATATTGATGCAAAAATCTTAAATAAAATATTAGCAAAGAGATTACAGAAAATCATTCCTAGAATAATACACCATGACCAAGTAGGATTTATACCAGGAATGCAGGGATGGTTCAATATTAGGAAAACTATTAACATAATTGACTATATTAATAACCAAACTAACAAAAACCATATGATAATCTCAATAGATGCAGAAAAAGCATTTGATAAAATTCAACATCCATTCCTATTAAAAACATTAGAGAGTATAGGAATTAATGGACTTTTCCTTAAAATAGTCGGTAGCATCTATTTAAAACCATCAGCTCGCATCATATGTAATGGTGATAAACTGGAACCATTCCCAATAAGATCAGGGGTGAAACAAGGTTGTCCACTATCACCATTACTGTTCAATATTGTATTAGAAATGCTAGCCTTGGCAATAAGACAAGAAAAAGAGATTAAAGGAATTAGAGTAGGTCATGAGGAAACCAAATTATCACTCTTTGCAGATGATATGATGGTCTACTTAGAGAACCCTAAAGAATCAACTAAAAAACTATTAGAATTAATCCACAACTTTAGCAAAGTTGCAGGATACAAAATAAATCCACATAAATCATCAGCATTTTTATACATCACCAACAAAATGCAACAGCAAGAGATACAAAGAGAAATTCCATTCAAAATAACTATCGATAGTATAAAATATTTGGGAATATATCTGCCAAGGGAAAGTCAGGATCTATATGAGCAAAACTACAAAACACTCTCCACACAAATAAAGTCAGATCTAAACAATTGGAAAAACATCAAGTGCTCTTGGATAGGTCAAGCGAATATAATAAAGATGGCAATACTACCTAAACTAATCTATCTATTTAGTGCTATACCAATCAAACTCCCAAGAGATTATTTAACTGAACTAGAAAAAATAACGACAAAATTCATCTGGAAAAACAAAAGGTCAAGAATTTCAAGGGAATTAATGAAAAAAAATGCAAATGAGGGTGGCCTAGCTGCACCAGATCTAAAACTATATTATAAAGCAGTGGTCACCAAAACCATTTGGTACTGGATAAGAAATAGAGTAGTGGATCAGTGGAATAGGTTAGGTTCACAGAACAAAATACTCAATGACAATTGTAATCTAGTATTTGATAAACCCAAAGACCCCAGTTTTTGGGATAAAAACTCACTATTTGACAAAAACTGCTGGGATAATTGGAAACTAGTCTGGAAGAAATTAGGCATTGACCCACACCTAACACCATATACCAAGATAAGGTCAAAATGGATTCATGATCTAGGCATAAAGAATGATATTATAAACAAATTAGAACAATGTAGGATGGTTTACCTCTCAGACCTGTGGAGGGGGAAGGAATTTGTGACCAAAGAAGAACTAGAGGTCATCATTAATCACAAAATAGATAAGTTTGACTATATCAAGTTGAAAAGTTTTTGTACAAACAAAATGAATGCAGACAAGATTAGAAGGGTAGCAGTAAACTGGGAAAATATTTTTACATCCAAAGGTTCTGATAAAGGCCTCATTTCTAAAATATATAGAGAATTGACTCAAATATATAAGAATTCAAGCCATTCTCCAATTGACAAATGGTCAAAAGATATGAACAGACAATTTTCAGACGAAGAAATTGAAACTATTTCCGGTCACATGAAAAGGTGCTCCAAGTCACTATTGATCAGAGAAATGCAAATTAAGACAACTCTGAGATACCACTACACACCTGTCAGATTGGCTAAAATGACAGGAAATGATAATGATAGCTGTTGGAGGGGATGTGGGAAAACTGGGACACTGATACATTGTTGGTGGAACTGTGAACGGATCCAACCATTCTGGAGAGCAATTTGGAGCTATGCTCAAAGAGTTATCAAACAGTGCATACCCTTTGACCCAGCAGTGTTTCTACTGGGCCTATATCCCAAAGAGATTTTTAAGGAGGGAAAGGGACCCACATGTGCAAAAATGTTTGTGGCAGCCCTTTTTGTAGTGGCAAGAAACTGGAAATTGAAAAGATGCCCATCAATTGGAGAATGGCTGAATAAATTATGGTATATGAATGTTATGGAATATTATTGTTCTGTAAGAAATGACCAACAGGAGGATTTCAGAGAGGATTGGAGAGACTTGCATGAACTGATGCTGAGTGAAATCAGCAGAACCAGGAGAACATTATACACAGCAACAAGACTATACGATGATCAATTTTGATGGACATGGTTCTCTTCAACAATGATGTGATTCAAACCAGTTGTGCTGCGATGAAGATAGTCATATACATCCAGAGAGAGGCCTGTGGGAACTGAGAGTGAACCACAACACAGCATTTTAACGCTTTCTGTGAATATTTCCATGCATTCTGTTTTCCTTCTTAGGTTGTTTTTTTTTTCTTCTTCTCTTTCTAGATCTGATGTTTCTTGTGCAGTAAGATAACTGTATAGATATGTATACATGTATTGTATTTGTCATATAATTTATCCTATCTAGCATGTATTAGATTACCTGTCATCTAGGGGTGGGGGGCGGGGGGAGGGAAAGGAAAAGCTTGGGAAAAAAAAATTTTTTTTTGCAAAGGTCAATGTTGAAAGGTCACTCATATGTTTTGCAAATAAAAAGCTTTATTAAAAAAATAAAAAAATAAAAAACAGAACTGAGACTTGCAAAAAAAAAAAAAGAAAAGGGATCATACTTCTCTTTTTCTAGGTAACAAGATGGTGAAGTAGATAGAATATTGAGCCTGGAAGCAGGAAAACCTGAGTTCAAATTTGGCCTCAGTTATTCGCTATCTGTGCAACTCTAGCTTAGTCACAACTTCTGTTTACTTCCACTTACTCAGCTGTAAAATGGGGATAATAAGAGCACCTATTTTGCAGGTTTGTTATGAGGATCAAAATGAAATAATATTTATAAAGTATTTGGCACAATGTTTGGCATAGAGTAGGCATTTAATAAAAGCTTGTTCTCTTCCCTTTTTTAGTGTGGAACTTGCAAGATATTTTTGAAAAAATCAGCATTTCTCCCATTTCTCCCTTTTTCTTTACAAGACCCATAATTCAGTCATTTGTCATTTCTTACCTATCAACAGCAATAGCCTCCTAATTTGTTTCCCTGCCTTAAGCTTCTTTTCTCCTCTCCACAAAGATGCCAAAATGGTATTCTTAAAGCACAGGTGAAACCATGTCTTTGTTCAAGAAATCCCGGTGGCTCCATGTTACCTCTAAGATATATGTTAGTACCTCTGGTGTGAGGGCTTGCTGACCCCTTTTCAGGGCTGTTTATCCACCTTTGGTGTCTACCCAATTCACCCAACTCTTATCCATGGATCCAAGAAGCTACAGCAGTGGCTATACCTGGTAAACTGTCTCAGCAGATGGGCTAAACCTTGTTGAGGGTGACTGATGGACCTCCAACCTGTTGGTGGTTTAAGGGGATGTCTATTTGAGGATGTCTACTTCAAGTATATAAAGACTTTCCCTGATGAAATGGGCAGATGAAAACAGTTTGTCCTAATGGTGATGCAGGTAGAATTGTGGAGCCCTTAAAGGCTCAGGCTTCAAAGACAAGGCCATCCACTTCATCCAAGGCCATCTCAAGCCATCCTCATTTTTTTGAGGCTGACAACTTTGTGCATCACTCTGCCTCACTTCAATCCAATTCACATCCAAGTCAAGACATCACCATGTGATACCAGGGTCTTGAGTGGAGGATAAAAAAACAATGCAAGATAAAGGACAAATTTTTGCTTGATGTTTTTACAGCCTTTTAGAACTAGACTCCAACCTACTTTTCCAAGATTAATTAATATAGATCCTCCCATGCACTAATTATTTCAGTCCAAATGGCCTACTTGTTACTCCCAACATGACATTCATCCACAACCCAGGTTGTGGCCAGTGTCTAGAATGCAATCCTTTTTCACTGTCCATCTCTTGTACTTTCTCAGCAATTTACTATCTGTATGATCCTGGGAAAGTCACTTGAACTCTCTCAGATTCAGTTTCTTCATCTAGAAAATGGGGATAAAAATGACACCCTGTTTCACAAAATTGTTGTAAGAACTAAATGAAATGAAGCTTTTTGTAATCTTTAAAGTACTATATAAATGTGAGGTCAGCTCAAGCCCCCTCCCCATGTGATATCTTTCCAGATATGTATAGTTGATAGACCCCTAACCCATGAAATTTCTTTTTATATATCTATTAACTCATGTGTACATGTGTTCCTCCCAAGAAAACATTTTTTCTTAGTATCCTTAAGTGACACAGTGCCTAGCACTTGGTAGATAATAAATATTTGTTGAATTAGAGTGAATCTTTACATTTCTTTTTTTTAATTTGTGGTCTGGAGTCAAGAAGACTCAACTTCCTGAGTTCAAATCTTACTAGCTGTGTGACCCTGGATAAGTCATTCAATTCTATTTGCCTTAGTTTTTTCATCTGTAAAATAAAATGTAAAAGGAAATGGCAAACCACACCAGGTGAAAAATGACCAAATAACTTCCATATACATAGCCATTTCCTATAAGGTTGGAGATCTCTGGGAGTTTAGATAAGAGCCCTCAAGGTTCAAGAATTCAAGTGTAACAAAGACAATAGTGTTATGGAAGCAGTTAACAAAAATAATATGTATCTATATAAATACATACTTTCTTCTAATTACAGGCATTTCTTTTTCCTTCAAATAATTTCATGCAAAGAACTGTGGTAGCTTGATTACATGATAATTTGGGAGGTTATTTCTTTAAGAGGAGGGATTCTTTGTGTAGTTTGGCAATTTCTGGGAAAAGAGATTCAATCAAGATGGGCTTTTTGTTCCAACTCCAAGTTGGAGTGTCTGGCACTCATGATATGGGCCAAAGCAGATAAATGACATGAAGTGAGATTGGGCATCTATTATACCCTCCAGCAAACAAAGTCAGCACATCCTAAATTGAATTCATCATATTCTCAGAAATGTCTTTCCTTCTCATAATTTATCTCTCTTAATGATAGCATCCTTTCCTTAGTCATCAAGGTTTATAACCTCAGGGTCATCTTTTACTCTTCTCTTTCCTTCCTTCCATACATCTGATCATCTGTTAAATTATGTTCATTCTATGGTCATGATTTTTCTTGCAAACGTTCTACTTCCATAGAAACCACCATTGTTCAGGACTTCATCTCTATTTTTTCTGATTTATTGTAATAGCCTCTTACCTTGTTTTCTTGCCTCTAATCTATCTTTTCTCTAAATCACCGTTCCTCTTATAATCTTTCTCATGTTCTATTCTAAAAAAATGTTAGTGGATCCCTAGGATTCCCTATGAAAATTTAAATAACTCCTTTACAACTTGGATCCAAACTGCTTTTCTAGATTTATTTTACACTATTCCCATTAATCTAGACTATATACTCTCTCAATTTGACAGTCCTTACATTGTTGTCCTGTCTTCTTATCTCCTCTCCTTTTTTTAATTCTTCCCCCAAGTCTTAAATGAACTCTGTCCCTTACACACACACACACACACACACACACACACACACACACACACACTCCCTTCACACTCCCACTGTTAAAGTTATTCTCTACCTTTAAGATCCAAGTCAGGTTTTTCATTCTCTATAAAATCTTCTTCGACTTTCTCAGCTGAAAGTAACCTCTCCTTTCCTTCATCCTTCCTTCAATTCCTCACAGCAATTTGTTTAGACATTTCATTTGCATTTACCATTTTCCCTGCCTCTCATCCCATGTCAATTATTTTTTGTTCAGGTTTCCCTTCATTGAACTGAGAGAAAGGTTTGTGTAATCTATCTCTGTATTTCTAATGCTGAACATGGCACCTTAAACATAGTAGATGTATGTGTATAGAAACATAGATACACACATAGACATATCTATAGATTGTATATGCTTGTTTACATATACACACGTGTGTGTATGTAATTTGAATAAGATATAATACTTATCCTTAAGGAGCTTATAGTCTTTGGGGAAGGAGATATAATACCTGTGCCCAAAAAATATAATGAATTTATAATGTGAAAACCTTATCAGAGAGGTACAAAAATCAAAATTCAGAGAAGAAAAAGACAACTTAACTGAATGGATAAGAGAAAACTTTGTAGAGAAAATGGCAGTTGAGATGTTCTTTCAAAGGTGAATAAGATTTCAGTAGGAAGAAGTACATAAAAAGTCAGGGAAAAGAAAAAGTATTAGGAAAATCATGGAGTCTGAGTAGCTCAAACCATGTTTCGGAAGTCTTGATAAATGTAAAGGATATCAGATGCCATCCTGTCTGACCTGTATCTGACCAAGTAGTCCCTCTGCAATATTGTTAACAAGCATCGAACCAGATTCTGCTGGGAAGACCTCCAGGAAGCAGGAACTCAATACCTTTCTGATGCCAAGAGTAGAGCTTTAAATGGACTACTAGCTCTCAATATGAATCAGCCATCTGATGTCAGCTGAGAAATATAATGCAATTTTATCTTGAATTGAGAGATCTGGTGTCCTAGAATAAGGAATTGCTAATTTCTCTATACTATACTCTGGTTAGACCATGTATGGAGTATTAGGATCATCAGGGGAGAGTGTGTAGAGGAGAACTGGCAAAAGGCTTTGAAGTCTTACTATATGAAAATAGACTGAAGGGTCAGGCAATATTTTGATTGGAGGAGAAAAAGACTTAAGGGAAACATAATTATTTTCAAATACTAGAGCAATATGGAAGAGGGATTAGATTTATTCTACTTGGATTTAGACATCAAATTACTGGAATCTAAAATTGGAATAAACTACTTTAGGAGATATAACAGGCTCCTCATTTATTGCAAGTCTTCAATAAAAAGTTGGATAGCCAGTTCTTTGGGGGTATTATGGATTCTCTTTTAGATATGAATTATTCTAAATGGCAACTGAAGTCACATCTCTCTGCAAAACCCTGTAATCCTGAGATCCTGAACTTCTTTTTGACCTGTTAAGAAAATACCACCATACTTGATGAATAAGAGGTCAGTGTGACCTTTGAAAAACAATGTCAATAGGGACATTGTAGAAATGAAGTCAGATTGGGATAAGCCAAAGAGTGGAAAGAAAGGTGAGGAAGTAGAAGAGGCAGGGGCACTGACAATATCTTTTCCTGGAATTTGTCAGTGAAAGGGAAGAGTGATATTAGGCAAAACCTTAATGAGATGGTAAGCTCTCATTTGGATTTTTGTTGTTGTTGTTTATTTGTTTTTGAGGATGAGGAAGGCCTGGTCATATGTGTAGGTCACAGGACACAGGCTGAAGATTGAAGAGACAAAAAACAATTGTTGGATCAAGGTGCCAGAGTAGTTAAAGGAGCACAGAGTTCCCACTAATAACTTTGGTGAAAAGCCCTACTCTGGGCAAAAATACCATCTTATTTTCTAAGGCAAAGAAGGGGAAGAGTATGGGTGAAGATAAAGAAAAATTTTGAGGTCTGAATAGTTTAACTCCTCAGAAATGGATGGGGCTGCCTCTGGGAATAGAGTTCCCCTCATTGGAGGCTTCTAAGTAAAGGTTTTAGGGCCATTTTCTGGATAAATTGGAGAGGAGTTTAGGTATGAGTTGGACTGAGCCCCAGAATATGAGATTCTACAAGGGTATTTATAGCAAATGGCCTCCATAATCTCAGTAAAGTAAGGGAGTGAATTTATCTGCTACGAGTTAGTAGCACTATAGAGTGGGGCCAAAAAAAAAAATCTGAGAAATTCAAAAGGGAGTTTTTTTTAATAGTTATATATAGTCAGATGTACACATATGGCTATATATAGTTATATATTTACATATAAACAATGGAGATAGAGAAAGACAGATTTAGGAGAGAGAGGGAATAAAAGAAGGGGGAGAGAAAAAGAATGAGGGGGGGAAGGAGAGGAGTCAGGGCGAAAGGGAGGGAGAGAGGAAGAGGAAGAGGAAGAAAGGAGAGTGGAAGAGGGAGAGAAACAAAGAGACAGAGAGGAAGACATAGAGAGAAGCAGATAGATACAGAGGTAAAGACAGTGACAAAAACAGAGAGGAGAAACAGAAACAGAAAGAAAAAGAAAGATAGAGACAGAGAACCAGAGAAAAAAGAGAGCCAGAGAACAGAGAAAATATGCTTGTACCATATATTCATACTTCAAAAGCACTTCCAAAATTGGTTATTTCATCAGTGAGAACACTTCCTTCACTAGAACAGATTGCCACCTTTCTATACATTGGTAATGTTGCTATGACCAAAATTTCATCACCTGGTGGTAAAAATGGTAATGAGCAATTCCTAAGATGCTTTAAGGTTTACAAAGAGCTTTCCTCATAACAGCCCTCTTAATTAAGTAATGGAAGCAGTATTTTAACATTTTTAAGAGAATGAAACTAATTCTCAGAGAGTGACTTGCCCAGTGTCACTATGTGGACTTTGAACTTACTCTCTTCCCTTGTCAGAAGAAAGCCCAAATTGCTATTACCAGACATTTGGGGTTAAGTGACTTGCCCAGGGTCACACAGCTAGCCCAAGGTTATATTTCTCCTATAAAAGATGTGCCTATGATGAAGATCTTTGACAAGTCCTTTTCAGGACTAAGCCCACTATGAAGTACTCTCTCCCTCCTCAAAGTGTCTTCCCTTTAATGGTGTCTTTCTCCTTACTATAACTAAATTTAGTTATATTGCTAAACTCCTCTATGGATTTGGGTTACCAATCAATGGCATAGTCAGGAATATTCCTTAAATGGATTCTTCCAAAGTCTGTTCCTTGATAATCCTGTAACCTCTCCTCTTGAGTCAATCCACCTTTTGGCAAAGAGAATGCCCATTGTGAATCTGTCACATGTTTATTTCAAACTAGGAATTGCCAAAGTAAGTGCCAAAATTGGATTTAAACTTATCAATTAAAAAATTGCCATGAAATAGTGCCAAAAAGGCAATATACCATCTGCTAAAATGCTGCCTGAAAATCTCTGCAGCACTGTCTAAGTAGTTAGAAGCTACTTAGCAAAGGAGAAAGAAACTGAAGTTCCATTTCTGCCTGTGACACCTACTGTCTGGATGACTTTGGATAAGTCACTTGATAAATAATTTCTAGTATTTCTATAACACTCCAGAAGTTGATAGTTGCCGTTGCTATTATTATTATTACCATTTTACAGATAAAAAAGTGAAACATCCAGAAATTAAATGACTCACGTCAGACTACACAGCCACAAAGAGCAGCTTGGTAGTACAGTTCACATAGTATAGACTCTGGAGTCAGAAGGCCCCATGTTCAAATCAGGTCTCAGACACTTCCTAGCTGTGTGATCTTGAGCAAGTTACTTAACCCTGTTTGCCTCAGTTTCCTCATCTGCAAAATGAACTGGAGAAGGAAATGGCAAACCGCTTCAATATCTTTGCCAAGAAAACCCCAAATGGAGTCATTATAGTCACACCTGCACAACAAGAAGATATGCCTAAGGATGGATTTGAACTCATCTTCCTGATCCAGGTTCAGTGCTTTTTCTAGACAACCCTTAATTACTCACTCTTATAGACAACTCTGTAATGGCTTGCAGTGGTACAGGGAATTTCCACATGCAGAAGTTCCCAGTATTAATGAAATCTTGAGTCTACTGCCTTTTCCTTATTTAAGCAGTAAAACAGCCCTAAAGGGAAAATGCCTCAAGGATTCCTTATTGAAAGAAATGTAGAAATTCCAGCTAAAATATGTCACAACCGAAGCTCATCATAAGTGGCTCCTAACAATATTTCATTTTAAAACTGTGGGAGTGGCCTTTAGTGGGTAGCAACTAATCCCCAGGTGCCTATAATTCCATTTGTTTGGATGACCTATATTTCTCTATTGCCTCATTACCAAACAAGATGTATATGAGGACAAATAACTTGCATACTCTGTTGTAGGGGAAAATGTCAGCTGTCTCCTTGACTATTCCTAACTTTACTTTTATTTTGTGAGATTATAGCACTGGGATTTTCACTAATTTTCTTTCCTTCCTTCCCTCCCTCCTTCCCTGTATCCCTCCCTTTCTCCTCTCTCTCTCTCTCTCTCTCTCTCTCTCCTCTCTCTCTCTCTCTCTCTCTCTCTCTCTCTCTCTCTCTCTCTCTCTCTCTCTCTCTCTCTCTCTCTCCCCCCTCCCTCCTCCTGCTCCCACCTTCCCTCCCTCCTTCTGTCCTTTCCTCCCCTTTTCTTTCTTTCTTTCTTTCTTTCTTTCTTTCTTTCTTTCTTTCTT
>JAJPUD010004503.1:60103-76585 GCA_023553655.1 Myrmecobius fasciatus
ATAAATGCTTCTTGGTTTATTGATAATAAATAAGCTAGAAAACATCTGAGAACAGGACTCTTTAAATGCTGGCCACTTTCCATGATATTTTCATGAAATTTTCAAATAAAGGAAATAGACTCAAAAAAGGCATCGAGATGGGAATTACTGAGTGTATTGTGAGTGTTTGAAGGACAGGTGATCAGTCCAATCAGGCCATATGGAGGTGAATAAATTGAGATAAATGAACTTGGGAAGGAATAGTGGCACTGTGCTGGTAAATAAGATTGAACAATAAGCAAAGAACAACATGTTATTGTATGAGAAAAGAGACAGAGACAAAAAATAGACAGAGATCAGAGAATCAGAGAGAGGCAGAGTGATATTCCTATCAGCACTAGGAGGTAAATACTGTTTATTGTTCCCATTATACAGATCAGGAAACTGTCAATGCAGAGAACTCTAGTAAACCTTCCCATAATGACATAGCTAGTAAACACCAGAGGCAGTATTTTAAATTATCTGTGTTGATACCAAGCTCAGCATGTTTTCACTATGCCCATCTTTAGTTTTGAAGGAGAAAAATAATTCCAGCTGATCCAGCAACAAACAGGAAGCATCCCCAACCCAGAGGTCTGCAGAATGGGCCGGAGCTGTCTGGCAGATTATGGGCTGACTCCAAGGAGACGGTGGCCCCCTGACAAGGACTGGCTCAGAGGATGGAAACTCGATTCTGACTTTCCTTACCTCCGGGGGGCTTTCTTGAGAGGCCCCCAAGGGGAGGGCAAGGGTCCCTCCCCCTCCCTCTCTCCACACTGAGGGAATTACAGGACCATTTCCTTCTTTGGAGAAACAAGGGGCCTTCGCTAGAAAACGTCATCCCAAACCGTATGACCTTGAAAATATCTCATTTGCACTGATCTTGCCCATAAGATCACTTTACTGGACCGGACTCAAAGGGGAACTCCTCCAGTCCCTTTCTTTACCTTCCTCTGACCATTTTGGGCAGACTAGGGAGAAATGAAAGGAAGAAAGCAAAGTGTAACAGTAGGAAAAGGGGCAGCAGGAGTCTCTGTCTCTCTTTGTCTCACTGTCTGTTTCTGTTTCTCTGTGTCTGTTTGTCTCTGTCAGTCTGTCTGTATATTTCTCTGTGTGTGTGTATGTCTCTTTTTGTCTGACTCTGTCTCTGTTTTTGTCTCTCTTGTCTATCAGTCAGTCTGTCTGTCTGTTTCTGTCTTTCTCTCTCTGTCTGTCTTTTGCTCTCTGTCTCTTTTGGTCTGTCAGTCAGTCTGTCTGCTTGTCTTTGTGTGTTTCTCTTTTTCTGTCTCTCTCTGACTTTGTCTCTCCTTGTCTCTGTTTCTGTTTTTGTATTTCTGTCTCTGTCTCTTTCAGTCTATCAGTCAGTTTCTGTCTCTCTGTCTCTGTCTCTCTCTGTCTGTCTTTCTCTCTCTTGTTCTGTCAGTCTGTCTGTCTCTGTCTTTGTCTGCCTCTGTCTGTCTCTCTCTCTTGCAACAATATATTTTTACTTTTTTGTTGTTCAGTATTTTTCAGTCACATCCTTCTCTTCCTGCCCCAATTTGGGGTTCTGCTGGAAAGATACTGGAGTGATTTGCCATTTCCTTTTCTAGTTCTTTTTACATGTGAGGCAAACAGATGAAATGACTTGTCCAGGGTCACAGAGCTAGTAAGAGTCTGAGACCAGATTTGAACTTAGATGTTCCTGACTCCAGTCCTGGCACTCTAGCCACTGCACCATCTAGCTATATGGCAATGTGTTAAAGAGGCACAAAACAAAGAATTATGTGGGAAAAAAATCATTAAACATTTTGTTTAAGAGGTGGTATTTGTGTGGGACTTTAAAAGATGAGTAGGAATTCAAAGGGTAAACAATGAGAGGTGAAAATTTTCATATAAAGGAAATAGACTCAAAAAAGGCATAGAGATGGGAATTACTGGGTGTATTGTGAGTGTTTGAAGGACAGGTGATCAGTCCAATCAGGCCATATGGAGGTAAATAATTTGAGATAAATGAACTTGGGAAGGAACAGTGACACTGTGCTAGTAAAGACCTCAAATTCCAGGTAGATGATTATGAACTTTATTCTGAAGACAAATAGGGAACCACTGAAGGGTTTGGATCAATAACCTGACCATAAGAAAAATTAATCTAGTTGTGATATGAAGGAAGGATCTGTGGAGGAAGAGAGTGGAAGATAGAAAACAGGAGAAAGCTACTATGAAAGTCATGGCAAGTGTGATGAATCTAAGTCCTAGAGACGTAAATATCACACAATCACCTATATTGAGTCAGATATTCAGGTTATGAGCGTGGGTAGTGACTCAGATTCATAAAGTAGTCTCAAAAGTCATGTGAAAGAGGAGTAAATATTAGGGTAGTAGTGCATTGATCCCAGTGGGTAAATGTCATAGAACCTAGAAATAGAGTAATAATAATAGCATCACAATTTATAAACCTACTATGTGCTAAGCATTGTGAAGTGCTTTACAAATATTATCTTATAACTGTATAAATATATATACACACATTCTATCTGTCAAATATTATAACATAATTAACATGTATTGGACTTCCTGCCATCTAGGGGAGGGGGGTAGGAGGGAAAAATTTGTAACAGAAAGCTTTGCAAGGGTCAATATTGAAAAATTACCTATGCATATGTTTTGCAAATAAAAAGCTTTAATAAAAAAAAAAAAAACTTAATTGGTCCTCACAATTATCCTGTGAGTAAATACAATTATTATTTCCATTTTACTGGTAAAGAAACTGAGGCAAATAGAAATTTAAGTAACTTTCTCAAAGTCATACAGCTAAATGTCTAAGGCTGGAATTGAACTCAGGTCTTCCTGATCCAGTTCTCTATCTATTGTATTACTTAGATTTCTCAAAGACAAGAAGGGCAGCAACTGAGGGGCAGGGTACAAATAGCATTAGGTGCACCGGAGCAAGCCACACAAAAATAACCTTCAAGTCAGCATGGCAATTCAAGACATGAAAATAAAATGATAGAGTTAGACCTGTAGTTTCATAGAGATAAGAGAACTCCCTCTGCCAATGCAGATCAGCACCTCCTTTATAACTAAAAAGCTTAGCTAGCTGCCCAGAACACAGAGATATAAAGTGAGTTGCCTCTTGTCTCAGAGCCAATAATTGCCTTTGACGCATGAGGGCAGATCCTCTGGGCTCTGAGGAAAGCTCTATAACTATGTACTTTGTCTACTTAAGATAAGTAATTAGACCAAATCCAGTTGGATTGGAGGATAAATCAGTTAATAGAATAGCTTCTAGTTGCTGCAGAAGTATATATGTTTATTGTTTGCACCTTCTAAAGGTTTGTGCTCTGGTACAAAGCCCCAGTTGCCTTCTCTCCTTAAGGCTCTGAGATAAAAGAATATTCTGTCCTACCTAAAGCCTGAGATTCTTCTATGATTCTGCTTGAAGATTGTCTGTGATGGGAAATTCTTTACCTCCCTGGGTAGCCCACTACCTTTGGGGGAGGTTAAATTGTTAGAAATATCTTCCTTATACTGAGCTCAAATGGACTCCATAACTTCCACCCATCCCTCCTATCTCTGCCCTCTGAAGCCAAGCAGAACAGGTCTTATTTCTCTTCCTTGTGATCCTCCTTCAGGGCATTTTCAGTTAGATCTTCTGAATGCCAACTAAGGTTCACTGATGCAAAAAGAACACAAAGTGTACATTCAGGCAGATGATAAAACAATTAAGCTACACATTAAATAAAAAATAGATTTTAAAACAATTATACCTCCTCCTCATGACCTTAATCAGTTTTTTTCTAATATATATGTGTGTGTGTATGTATATATATATATATATATGTATTTATAAGTAGTGTGCACATGCATGTGCATGTATTTATATGCTATGTATCTGTGTGTATATATGATATAGATATATACATTTATGTATGTGTATATATTCTCACACATATTCACATACATATTTGATCAATATATTTCTATATACTTGTTTTTCTTTGTAATTTTAAGTATTTTATTTAATGCATTTAACAGTATTATTCTGAAAAAGTTTTACCATTTGTCAAAGGTATCTCTGGCATGAAAAGGGATAAGAAACACTTTCTCTAAAACATGTATTTCTAAGTTCTGCCACTGTGTTACTTTGGACTGTTTCCCTAACAAAATGAGGGAGCTGGAGTAGAAAATTTCTGAAACCAACTTTCAGCTTTAATTCCTATGATTCTGGAACATATAATGAGTAACAAAGCAAACTGAGGTAATTTTATGGGTATTACTCTCTGTTTTTACTCCAGTGGTGTTGAGCTATGGTGCGTTAGGGAAGGTCAGAGTTGATTCAGTTAAAGAGAAGTTATTTTTTAATCATCAACTATGTGAAGGGCCCTGTGTTTGCCAGAGATGCAAAGATAAAAACCAGCATGATCCCTAACTTCAGTGGGAGCATGGTGGTACAGCACATAAACAAAAGAGAGGAAATAAGATGGTGAAATGTGATGGGGACAAGGAGAGATTAGCCAGAACAATTTTCTGACCTCTCACTTGCCACTAGATTCAGAAAAGTCCCATAGGAGCACCTCGATCATGGATTAATTCTTCTTGCCAATTCTGCCTATCTAGGTCACTTATAATTATGAAAGAAAATTTTGGAAGGCATTATGGGGATGGAGAGAAAGAAGATTCTTGCAGAGTACTCTGTAGTCATGAATACCCAGTTTTATAGCCACCTTTCCTTACCCTACATAGGCAGTGGGCCCACTAGGGACAGGAGAAAAGAGAGAATCGAGGCTTTTTTAGGGGAGAAATCATTGATTTAAGAGCTACCTTAGCCTTATTAAAAATTCAGCTACCATTGAACTTAAAAATGACTGATTGATATGACAAAGTCTGTTCACAATGAATATAAATCAAAGAGAATGACTGACAGATTAGTAAACATTTTAGAGCCAAAGAGTTAGGAATTAAATTAGCAATTAAAATAAACGTATTATCATTAACAGAATTGTCAGTTACCACCTAATTCTCCATGGGCCTCACTTCAAGATTACTCCTACATAACATACAAAGCTATGGTATAACATATAAAGCTACTATATTTGAAAAACTGGCTTTAATCATTGCTAAGCCACTGTCAACATATCTTTGGAAAAATCTTAAAGAATAGAGGAGCTGTTTCAAAATAGGAGACAGACAAAATTTTTCCTGATTTTTATAAGGAGGAAAAGAATAGTCTTCAAACCTATAAGTCTATAGGCTGACTTCTATTTCCAGCAAAATTCTAGGAAGGGCTATTAAAAGGATTATTTGGAAGCATTTGTATGGAGAAATGGTGATCACTAAGAATCACATGACATCAAAAAAGGTCAAGGAAGATTGAAACTAATTTTTTTGACAAAATGACTCTATCACAAGGATACTGTAGATATTAGCTTTAGTTGATAAAAATATTTGTAGTTGAAAGGGAATTTAGAGATCAGTCAATTCAAAGTATGAGAAAATAGAGGGCAAGAGAAATGAACTTAATTTTTCAAGGACAAACAAGCTTATAAAGGTAAGCCTTCAAGCCCAGCACTCATCCCATTATACTAGGCTCCTCCTGACCTATACTAGGCTAAAGTCAGATGGATTTAGGGCTGGTTAAATGATAAAATTCATTTCCTTCTCCATTAGATTAAGGCAAATGGTAGTTAGACGACTTGCTCAGGATCACACAGCTAGTAAGTATATGAGACTGAATTTGAATTCAGGTCCTTTTGACTCCAGGCCCAAGGCTCTTTCCACTCTTTCCATCCATCTACCTTCTATGCTTTTTATGCACATAATAATAAGTTTATTTTATATTTAAAATATTTATTATTAGGCTTAAGTATTTGCAGATTATCTAACTGAAATACCCATTTTGAATTGCAATGAGTTCAGATATTCTTGAGAGATTCTCTAAGAAGGGGCAGAATAGGAGTTGTATTAATGTCCCCAGGGAAGTTCCCCAAGATCAGATTCAGAGGTTGAGCTCTGATTGCTTAGGTTTTATATTTGGAAGTTTATTCTGGACATTTTAAACCTTTTCTATTCAGAGATAGAGGTCACTTTGATGTTTTGAGCATCTAGGCTGCTTTGATTTTGTTTTGTTTTGGGTCCAGTTCTATTAGTTTGAGTAGTCACATTTCAATTGCAAGCAACAAGGTTAGTGTTTTAAAAGCATATGGAATTATGTTCAAAGGGCTCTCAAAATGCATATCCTTTGATCCAGCAATGTCTCTACTGGGCCTGTATCACAAAGAGATCATTAAAAAGGGAAAAGAACCTACATGAGCAAAAATAATTGTAGCAGTCCCTTTTCTAGGAATTGGAAACTGAGTAGACGCCCATCAATTGGAGAGTGGCTGAATAAATTATGGTATATGAATGTTATGGAATATTATTGTTCTATAAGAAACAACCAGCAGGATGATTTCAGAGAGGCCTGGAGAGACTTGCACGGACTGATGCTAAGTGAAATGAGCAGAACCAGGAGATCATTATACACAGCAACAACAAGACTATAAGATGATCAGTTCTTATGGACATGGCTCTTTTCAACACTGAGATGATTCAGGCCAGTTCCAATGATCATGTGATGGAGAAAACCATCTATATCCAGAGAAAAGACTATGAGCACTTAATGTGGATCACAACATAGTATTTTCACTCTTTTTGTAGTTTGCTTGCATTTTGTTTTCTTTCTCATTTTTTTTTCCTTTTTGTTCTCGTTTTTCTTATGTAGCACAATTATTGTGGAAATATGTGTAGAAGAACTGCACATGTTTAACATATATTGAATTGACCTCTAGGGAAGGAGATTGGGGGGAAGGGAGGGAAGGATTTTACAAAAGTGAATGTTGAAAACTATGCATATGTTTTGAAAATAAAAAGTTTAAAAAAAAAAAGTTATGCTGGTCCAGTAACCCATTCTTCTGAGTCTTGCTTGTCATTAATATCGGGGGAGCCTCTGTTGAGAGATGTTCTGCTAGAGGCCACCCAGATTCCAAATTTTGTATTATCTGTGATTTAGCGTGTGCTTCTTTCTCCCTGTTAAACATCATGTACCAACTGGGGAGAAACTGAGATGGAATGGCCCATCACTTTTTACTGACATCAACCTTTCTGAATTGTTTTTATTTTATTACAAAAATTGCCAATAAAAACTGGCTTCATCTAGAATCCCATGCTAATCTGTAGTGATCAATTCGTCAATGTGTTGATATCTTGACATAGTTGAATAATAAACTTTTTAAATTCTCCTTTTCCTGCATTTTACCACTTTAATCAGGGCAAAAGTTGGAACAATTTTTCCTTCTAACAGATGCGAGCACAGGAAACATCGTTCCGTTGTGTTTTGGTTGTAAGTGTCCACTTATGGCTGTATTAGAAGGCTGGTGCATGTTGAAGCTGTACATCCCAAATCATATCCATTTCTCATGTGGTTTGCCTGTAATAAGGTACATATAATTTCATAGTTGTTATTTATATAACTGAAAGTAACTATACTCAGAAAAAAAAGTAACAGCACTAATAAACTAGAGCATTTTAAACTTTTCACTCAAGACCCCTTTTCACCCAAGAAATTTTTATGTAACCCCCAGTATTTATGAAGACATACCAGGTTATGGGAGAGAGATTCAAAATGTAGAAAATTCACAACAGGAGTTTTTCATAATCACAAGGGCTTTATTGGTATGAAAAGTCTCATGGACAAAATCAAAACAATTTAGCAATGGGCTGTGAGTAAAATGGGTTTTTTAAGGATGGGAGGGAAGTCTTGGCAGAACCTAGAGAATTAGGGAGGAGTTAGAGTGGATTTTAGTTGAGAACAAACTCGCATGTTATGTCCACTAATTGCATGATGAGACAAGAGTTTAGTATGCTTTCAGATATGTTACTGTATGGAATTAACTGAGTGAAGACACTCTCATAGGAATATAGCCATAAACTATAATTGTGACTTGAGACTTTATCATAACAAATAGTGGTATGGCTAAAAGTTGCAGGTGTTTGTCCCCTCCTGTTTTTCCACCTCTTAATCAGCATTTAAGTACTTTTTTTAAAGGTGATGATGGCTTTGAAATCTCTTATCCTAGGATATCTGCTTGTATAGCAGTTCTTTAGGGAAATTTAAATTGAGTTTATTTTTATTGACTTGTATTCTTTTGTTTCTGGATTAGATTTCTGGGATTAGAATATAAGCCTGGACTCCACCAAACTAATGTACAGAGACACTGAGGCAGGATAGAGATTAGGGATTTTTAATAGTTTATTGATAGTAGTGGAGAGTTTTGAATCCATAGCTATGGGACTGAATGGGACTCTTGTCTCAAAGCATCTAGCCCAGGGGGTCTTATAGGGCACCAGAGCTTGGGGAAACAAAGGTAGAAGGAGGGATAGAGCACTGGGGGATAAAAGTTCCAGGAAAGGACCATAAATTCAGTTCTGACAGGTTGGAGTATGAGGGAAGGATCATAAATTCTGATATGGAGCTAGGAGACACTGAATATGAGACCAGAAAGATATGCCACCTGGAGTTTAATGATTCTTTGAAATGCTGAGTGGCCATAACCCTACAGCCCCAATTATCTCAGTCCTAATGGCCAGAAAGGGGAGACGAAACTGAGGCAGAACAATTCAGGGAAACTGAGACTTGGGAACTGAGGCACAACAAAATAATGAGAGAAAAGGCCAACTTGGAGAAGTGGGGGCTTCTGGAGCTTCTGTGTTCAGGATTTTTAATCTGGTGTTTTGTAGTTTATACTTTAAACTTCTTGCTGACAAACATCTTGTCAGATGGAAGATGCCCTTTCTCATGAGATCCTAATAAACCCCTTTTTGCTTTTTTTTTACTCTGAGAGTCTCTGTTTTTGTAGATATTGTCCCACACATTAGCAAGACAGTCTCAGTTTAGCCTACCTTTGTATGTTTGGGAATGGAATAGGCTCATTAAAACTCCTGCTCCACATCTTATAGGTGTGGAAAATAAGTATACAAATCAAACATTTACTGATAATAAGTCAAAATCTCATGACCTCCATATGGGGTCAGGAACCACAGTTTAAGAAACTGAGTTATAATCAGGTAATATCTTGGTCATTGTTTCAGGATTGCCAGCAGCAGACTCTAGCTTTGTTCCTTCTCCCTCAGGTATTTTTAGTTCTTTCTTGAGTCTTTTCTAAGTAAGGAATAATTTTAATGGCTCAGTGTCATTGGAAGAAAATGGAAAAGAAAACAAAGAAAATAGATATAAATACTTACTCCCAACCCCTTCAGTTGGAAGTATTGACCAAAAGGCGGAAGCGACTTTGACCTATTAAAGTAGGGAAGAAGAGAATTGAATTGTTATCATACAAAGTTGGCTGGGAGTTAAGGCTGGAGGCCTTCTGTTGAAAGAGAATCAGTATGTTCTGTACAACTGCCTAAGGGGCCTTTTGTATGCAAAAGAGAGCTGGAAGCCTAACTACCAAAAAAGAAATAGATTAAATTGGCCAGGGAGCTAGTAAACCTTGTAGCTCTGCTCAGAAGGAGAAGCAAAAGGCAGCTGGAACATTGACAGTGAACAAGATCTTTGAAGTGCCAAAATTTCAAAAGGATCCAATCATTATTCCTTACTTGCAGCCTCAGTTTCCTTATCTATATTTGGAGGGGTTGGACTAGACTACCTGAAAGACCACCCCTCTCCAACTCTCAAGCTGTGATTCCTCTATAATGTTATCTTTGAAAGTCCTTCTCTAATGTGTCATTGAGGTTCTTGAAGGCTATTCCAATGGAGAGAAAGCTAAGGGAGGTCCTGAGATTTAAAAGCTTTGAGTATTGACTCAATAATGGATCATTTATGAAGCTCATTTGACTACTTCAGATATAACTAATTCCCAGAGTGTATAGAGTAATAGTGAGGATGGAACTTTTCATCAACCTCCATTGTCAATCCCCCAAACTCTGGGTATCTTTAAACAATCTTTTGAGATATTGATTAGCACACCTTTAGACAGGTCTGAGACCTGAGAGAGGTTGGGAGTAAATATTTATCTCTCTCTTCTTTGTTTTTGTTTTTTCAATCCCCAATTTTCTTCTAATGACCTGAGCCTGACCAATAAAATTATCCCTTACTTAAAGAAGACTCAAAAAAGAACTAAAAACACCGAGGGAGAAGGAACAAAGCTAGAGTCTGCAGCTGGCAACCCTGAAACAATGACTAAGATATTATCTGATTATAACTCGGTGTCTGAAACTGTGGTTCCTGACCCTATTTATTCCATTTGACTCCTTGATCCCTCCCTCTGGTTCCTCTAATTACTTCCCTGGTGTCCCTGAGAAACCTCTAAGGCTGTATTTTCCCTGTAAAAGATCTGCTCATGATGAAGAACTTTAGGTCTTTTTCAGGAAGTAAGCCCACTATGAAATGACTCTCTTCCTTCTCACAGTGCCTTCCCTTTAATGGTGTCTTTCTCCTTACTATAGCTAACCCTAGTTATTCTGCTGAACTCTTTTATAGATCTAACCTGCATATCCAAGACTCGTGGTATGTTCCTTTCATGGATTCTTTCAAACTCTTTCCCTATTGCTTTCCCAACTCTATTTCATATTTATCACCGGTGGGGCCTATTTTACCTCTTACTTCCTCTGTAACTTCTTCTTCTAAATAAACTTATCTTTTGCTAAAGAAAATAGCCATGGTGAATTTGTCAGATGTTTATTTTGAACTGGGAATTGCAACCCTGATCTCATCAGTTTGTTCAGTCTGAGGACCAGATTAGCTATGATTGGAGAGATTCATGATGTTGGCTGCGAAATAATGAGTTTCTGTGATATATATTTTTTATTTCAAATGCCCTTTTTTTACAGGAATAAGACAAAATGATAGACATATATTAGGAGATAACAAAATTTTTGTAAGGTAAAAAATGAAGAGTTTGATTACAGAAGTACTGATGTACTAACAAATGGATTTCAGGTAATTATCCAAAAATACATGTAATTCAAATATTTGTAGTCAGAAAATCTCATTTCACAAGAAAATACATAAAAAAAACTGAGGCTGCAAGTAAGGAAAAGTGATTGGATCCTTTTGAAATTTTGGCACTTCAAAGATCTTATGAAAATTGGATGGGGCTTTGGCTTCCACAGAGTTATGATAACTGAATTAGAGAAAAACAGAAATTATTTCTTTTAATTACATTAATTAAAACCTAGGAAGTGGGAAGTTAGGACCAGGAACAAGGAAATAAAACTAGGAAGTGGGAAGTTAGGACCAGGAACAAGGAAATAAAACTAGGAAGTGGGAAGTTAGGACCAGGAACAAGGAAAGAATGTAATTAGGGGTGGAGATTCACATGTATGTTGGGGATAGGGGGAGGGATCAGAGAGGAGACTTGGACTCATGTGGGGGAATTTAGATTCTTCAGATAGTACTCAGCCAACAGAGAATCAAGAGGAGAATTGAATTATTTCCAAATAAGATGATGGCCAACTGAGAAATAATGTGATCTTCTGAAGATTCACACTCCCAAGAGGCTTGGATTATTCTTTATATATTGTGGCCTCTGGTTTTCAGACAGTGGAGTATCAGGGGAGAGATTTGCATTTGGAGTATAAAAAAAGAGAAGTATTAATTCAGTCTGTTCCTGTTCTATAAGATACCCATATCTGCAGTTGTGAAGTTAGACTTAATTTCATTCTTCCCAAATCTAATGGAGTGATTTCTCACAATGATTATCTGAAACAAAATATCTATTTTTAACTGAAAACTGTATAAACAAATAAAATAAGTATTAAAACACAACTTAAGAATTGATGAAGACATTACACAAAGTGTCACTTTTTCCTACAAAAGTGCATTTTATTACCTCACAAAATATTTTCTAATGAATAATTGTTTTTAAATTGTATTATTTTTTAACTAATTATATTAGATTTTTAATCAGAAAAACCCTCTTGAAAAAAATATTTTGGTATGTATTTTGAGTTTATTTTTAAAAATCGTTTAAAATAATTATAAGAGCTTGTAAACATTTCTTCCTGTTAAAGTGCAGTAGAATAAGTAATACATATTGGCTGCATATAGAATTAGCATGTGATTTATTATGATCCATTTAGAGAAAGTTACCACAACCCCAAAAGCAAATCAATATTACTTTTTAAAACTCCCAAATTCTTCCCAGTTTACTAAAACACTTCTATAAAATGATAGGACTATTTCTTTGAAAGTTTCGCTCTTATTCTGTGACATTTTGGAAGACAAAACCTGAAAAATGATTTTGTCCTGTTTTTGTTTGTTTTTTGCTAAACCTCTTTCAACGAACATTTTTTTAAAAGATTATTTTAAAAATTCAATAGTCAAGCAAAGGACACAGAATTTATTCATTTTATGAATATTAGATTTTCTTTTAAAGCTACATTTCAGAATAATGGCAGACAAAAATATTTGCATAAACATTTGAAAGGGGGAATATTTCAGAATCTAGTCATAAAAATCAATACCAATAAGATGCTGGTTGAAAAATCCCCCCTCAAACTTTAATGAATTCTCTCAGTTGCAAACTTTTAGGTAAATCTATAAAATTTGTTTATCTTCTCTTTAGATACTTTTATGGTGGAAGAGATCTTTTCAAGTTTTTAATTCTTTTGTTAAAGTTTCATTTTGATTTTCTAAGATTGCAACTCAGTTTTCCAAACACAACGCATTTTTCTTTCTATGACATTCTCGAGCAGCTACTTTATTTCTCATCAGTTTTATTTCTCTTTTGAACTGTGGATTATCTGCTTTGGTTGTCTGAGATGTTATAGTAAGAGAGATGTTATCCCGACTGTGCTTTTGCTTGCCTGACAAGAATCTGATGAGTCTGGATGTCTCCTGATGCAGGCTCTACAACCAGGTGCTTGCTTAGGACAAGTGTCTGCTGTCCCTTAGATGGATTGCTGCACCTTGCTGAGTATGACCTGCATTTGTCAGTGTTAATTTCTGCAGCCCCTGTACTCTGTGTCTGCTTGGACTGGCCAGTTGTAATGTTCCATTTAGGACCATAGCAATCTATTGTCCACTGCTAGTCTGTTAGATAAGAGTTGGGACAGACAACTCCAGGGGTTTCTCAGTCTTACTTCCTATCTCCAGGGATTTTGGAAGAAAGATTGTTCAAGGTTTTTCTAAGCTGTCTCTACTTTTGGGGAGTATTTGGGGGGGGGGGAGCTGTATTACTGAAGATGCCCTCCTGACTCTGTACTTGTTCATCAGAAAGATGTACAACTGTCATTGCTCAACAGATGTCACTAAGAGAATTGCCCCAAAGTGAGAGATATGTCACTTTGCACTGTTGTACCTTGTGATGCTGTCTCTGAATTGTTAGTAAACTTCCATAATCAATTGGAGTCACTCCTGACATTACCCATCATCCTGAGAGTCAAGTCATTTTTTTTTTTTTGTGCTGATGCAATTGGGGTTAAGTGACTTGCCCAGGGTCACACAGCTAGGGAATGCTAAGTGTCTGAGGCCAGATTTGAATTCAGGTCCTCCTGACTTCAGGGCTGGTGCTCCATCCATTGCACCACCTAGCTGCCACTTAGAGAGTCAAGGTCTGAGCCTTGGTCACTCTATGGACCTCCTTCCATCTGTCCTTCCTATGTTACCTGCCAGCTAATCCCACCTCCCACCACCGAGCTAGAACTAAACCCAGGCAATTAACGTCTCCAGAGAGATCTGGCCTGGGAGTCCACTCAGCTTTGTGATATAAGTGCTATGATTAATTCTATTTTATAAATGAGGAAAGTGAAGTAAGAGAGATTAAATGACTTCCTCAGGATCACATAGCTACTGATTGCCTGTGGCAGAATTCAAACTCAGGTCTTCTTGACTCCAAATCTTGCATACTAGCCTAGGTACCACCTAAGCATCTCAGTAAGTGCAATAACATAAAAATAACCTTGATATCATAGTCAAGAAAAACACTGCTGCAATCACTGTGTCCAACAAAGAAATGTCTCATTCTATTTCCTGAGTTTTTCACCTCTGCCAGGAACATATAGCATTTTCCATCATTAGTGCTCTGGAATGGTGATTAATCATTGCACTCATCAGATTTCCTAAGACTTTCAAACTTCTTTGTCCTTACCATATTGTCTTTATTGTATAAATTGTTTTGTTTATTCTGCTTACTTCACTCTGAATCATCAGTTCATACAAATCCTCCCAGGAAATACTTCATCATTTCTTAAAATACATATAATGAGCCATTTTATAATAACTGAAGAAACAAAGCCTGAACTATAGGATTTATTGCAAAGCATTCAATTGGACAAGACATTGGGTCTAAGGCCCTTCAGTAGGCCCAAGGACCCCTAAAAGAGATCCATAAAGGTTTTTTACAGTAAAGTATAGTTACTATTTTTAGATTTAGGAGTTTCTCAGAGTTCAAAGATTCTGACTGATTACATCTGTTGGGATTGGGAAAGGGGGACCCCAAGGGTTTGAGGTCACAGACCAGTGTCATGAGGTGTCTCAAAAGAATTTGCAGGCTTGAATCTATTTCTTAGTCAAGGGGCAAAGTTTATTTGTAATTGTAACACTATTAGAAGCAGACTAAACCCCAGAAGAGATTAGCAAAAAGCCAGAAACAAGAGGATAAATTTATAGGAAAAAGAGAGACCCTCTTCAACAATGAAATGTTTCAAACCAGTTATTGTTCACTGAAGAAAGCCATATACACCCAGAGAGAGGGATGTGAAATGTGGACCACAACATAACATTCTCATGCTCTCTATTAATGTTTGCTTACATTGTGTTTCCTTTCTCTAGTTTTTTCTTTCTTGTAGATATGATTTTTCTTGCACAACAGTAAGTGTGGAAATATGTATACATATATCCGATTTCTTAAGTATTCTAACATAATTAACATGTAGTGGATTTCCTGCCATCTAGGAGAGGGGTGGGGAGTAGGGGGGAAAAATTTGTAACAGAAAGCTATGTAAGGGTTAATGTTGAAGAATTACCCATTTGTTTTGAAAATAAAAAGTTTTAATAAAGACAAAAAAGAGAGAGAGAGATCAGGAGCTCCATGTTTCTTATTTGCTAATTTTATGGCTTTCAGGTAGGTTTGAGGAGTGGTCTTGGGAATTTGGTTATCAATGACCAACAGATTATCCATCTGACAATCAACAGTGTTTGCAGGACCATTCCAAAGCCAGAAGACTTTTACAATTATTGACGGTGTCAGTACAGGGGCACTCTCAGGTCAGGGGGATTCAGGATTATCTAAGGGAAGAAACATTATTACATTTTACAATTATTGACAGACAAGAGCAGTTACATTCCTAGGTCAAAAGGGCTTCAGAGTCCCGTAACCCCTACAGCATATTTCCCGCCTCAAGCAGTCTGTACCCCAAATTCATTTGGGGCAAAGGGACGGAGATCTCGTCTTCTGAAGCTGCTTCATGCGGATAAAGGATGTAGAGATGTCCCTTTGCCTAGTGGGTCCAGAGCCGGCAGGGGAGGCAAGATGGCAGCAGCAGCAGCATTCAGCAGGGTGTCAGGATCAGGTAGTCAATGGTATTCAGGGTGAACAAATAATTGGAAGTTCATAGCTTGGAGCCTGGAGGAAACAAATCTCACAAGTAGGTTAAAAATGCAGAGACCAAATATGAACAAAAAACACAATTTAAATGGCGTTAGTAGGGACAATAGCCAGGAACCCCTCCCCCCCCCAGAGGAAGGCTGGGGGCAGGGGGGAAGATGAAGCCATCATGGATGCCTCTGATCAGACAGTTTTTCCTAGGATAAATACCAAAGAATGTGTTCCCCCAAATCCCCTTTTGTCTACTTGAAGGGGGGTGGAGGCAGTGTCTGAAGCAGTGGGGTTATATACACTGAAAGAAGCATTGGGGTGCAAGCACCTTAACAGGACTCTCAGAAACCTGAATTAGAATGGAAAGCCCATTTTATAAAGAAAAGCATGTCCCTTAGTGCACAAAGGTACCTGAGGTCAAGTTTTGTGGTAGCTTCCTGGTTAGTTGTCCCCAAGGATGATCATAATTACATGACATTATTCTCCTGGGGGGTAGCTAGTACAAATTGAGGGTGGGGATGGTGACATTTGGGAAAGGGCCTTTGTAAATAATGCATCAGGTCACATAAGTGGGCTGCCTTGGGGATGCTGAGGGCACACCCAATAATCCTGAATGCCCTCATTGCTCACAGAGTTACCTAGTCTGACTAAAGACTAAGGAGTTATCTCCCCACTGGCTGGGGCCACAGAGTGACATCAAGAGAGCTGGAGAGAAAATACTAGGAACAAAGCTGTCCTCCTCAGAATGTTGTTAAAGGTACAGTTGGAAAAGTGGGAAATAACAAGAAAAAAAGAAAGAGAAAGAAAGAAAAAAAAGGAAAGAAAAGGAAAGAAGGAAAGAAAAGGAAAGAAGGAAAGAAAAGAGAAAGAAGGAAAGAAAAGAAAGAAGGAAAGAAAAGGAAAGAAGGAA